>QNQO01001995.1:0-163534 GCA_003290165.1 Berberis thunbergii | reverse complement strand
GTTATTACAAAATGCAATTTGGTGTAGTGACAATGATAGTTTTCAATTTGAAAATGAAGATATGTCACTACAAGTGTAGCCAACCAATTCCTAGTGAAATCAAGATTTGATTTCGCACTTTGTTTTTTTGTCTTCTTGGTGTGTATGTGTGCAAATGTTGTCTGTGTTTCATAAGGTCGGAGCACAGCAGCCAAATGCGACCAAAAAGTGCAAAGCTAACATTGAGCTAGAGCAGTAAAGCATACTGCTGCTACCTTTTGTATTCATAAACTTTGTTGATTCCTTATAGATAGTCCATCCCAATGTTGTAAATTCGGCACTCAGGATCAAATACATAAACACCAATTGCATAAATAACACAACAATTACAAAATTACAATACTTACATCACATAAACTTACACTAAAGACTCAACATCACAACTCACATTTGAGCTCCATAGAGCTATCTCTCACAATGACCCAAGACTCGCGAGTCTTGGATATTTCAGCCACAATGATCTTTGACCTATTTATGACCTCTCAAGGGTGGTAGAGGAATTCTCTAGAAATCCGCCATTTTTTTGCATCTTCATTTTCTTCTCCAACCTTCTTCTAGAGAATTCTAATTTCTTCTCTTCTTCATCTTCTCAATTTCTCTACAGAATTTTAACACCAAGTTGGTCTTATTTTTCTCAACAAACCATCTCTTGGCATCAAGAGCGATTGAGATTCCCGGCGTTCAATCAACTTGGTGAACTAGACAAAAACCACAAAGTGAAAATGTTATTTTACGTCAAAAGTGTATCCTGTGCACAATTTCTTAGGAGCAATATTTGGCTAAAAAATCAAATGAGATGAATATACCTGAGATGTCTTGAGTTCCACTTCTTCCCACTCTAAGGATGAATCAGTCCCTTCAACAATACCAGCTCCTGCGTAAATTAAAGTGCCTACACCCTAGGATCAAGTTCATCAGTACTACTAACATGAAACATCTTAATCCTATAATAGAAGTAAATTCTCTAAATTCACCTTGTCCACTAAAGCTGATCTAATCCCAACTGCAAACTCGGTCTCTCTTCCACCAAACCAACCAACAGGTCCAGCATACATTCTCGATCAAACATTTCTGAGCAACCCAAGAAAAGTAATGTTTGAACAGAATTCTTTTATGTTAAGTTATTAACAACATCGCGGTTGTCCAATTGTGTTCAAAGGGGATTGAATACTCATGTAGCCCTAACGGCGACAAAACTAGACTAACAGAGTGGTTTCAAATGTTTTCACTGCTACAAAACACAGTTTCTAAAACTGCTTTAGATTGTGTTTGCACTTTGCATCAGATATTATGTTTATGTTTCATCTCAATTTTGCGAAGAAGTAAAGTTTTTATACCAGCTTCCACTATAAATTCCCTCGCTAATTCTGTAGGAAACCCGCAGACTGCTGGACTTGGATGAAGAGAGGACAATATGTCAAACTGGAAAAACAGAACTTTAGAACGGTAGTCATAAACAATCTAAAGCTGGTATGAGAACATAAAGCATTTAATGTCAATCAACATAATGATATTGAAATTCTGAATTCAAATTGAAGGAAATGGAAATTGTCAACTAATAAACCTCAGGACCCAGGCTCAAAATAGCTGAACTACCTGATTACTATAGAAGAAATGTGACAGTTTACCTCATCATATTCATTTCTCAATCTGCCTGATATTGAGCATATAATGTTGTACAGTTGGAAGCTTCTAATGTACCTGCATACATCTGAATAGAACAGTATTTCAAGGTAAATAAATAGCACTTCTACAGAAGCATTAATATCAAAATGGTGCAAGTCTGAAGAGATGATAAGCACAAGATGTACATAGAGACACTAAAATATATCTTCTATGCATATCTGATTTTTATTAATCAAATCTTAGAGATCTTTCAAAATATTTATGAATTGAACTCGCCTCAAGCTTTTTTTCTGATGCTCTCTCGTACTATTGTGAAACTCAAGGTCATCTTAGGGCTGGAAAATGAACAAGAAAATGCATAAATTAGATGTCATTGGAATGTAAACAGCTGAATCACGTGATGAAAAGATTACTTCAAATAGTTTGTCGACGTTGGATGAAATTCATAATACCTGCAAAGTAAATCATTCTCAATTTGAATGTCAGAGACTTAGATCCTCCCCTAGCACGAGTTCCAGCTAAGGCTTCACTAGAGATGTTAAGGTGTTTTCGGTGGAATAGTTGCTCTGGCTATTCACATAGTTTTTGTAGATAAATTAGTCACCGAGAAAGAGATGTAAGCCAACACTCAAGCTTTGCACTCAAAACTAAGCATACAAATGTTCTTTATAATAGAATGCCAACGGATACATTTAAAGAAAAAATTGATTGGATTGTACATTCTAACCTCCTATATCATTATACTACTCCAGGAGAAAGAAAAGAATGATGAAGAGGGTTAATAAGACTGCTTGACTAAGAAGCTGAGGAATGAACTGCAGCTGCATAGGAATGCTGAGGCCTGAACTGCAATGGCTGCATAGGAAGGCTGAGGACTGAAAGGTGCTCTGTTGATGCAAGTGCTCTGAAGTGCAAATGTCTGTTGAGGAATGAGATTGCCTCTGAAGTTTGTTAGATGTTCTGGTTATTATGGTTAATATAGACTGTCAGCAGTTGTAATTGGTTCATTAGCTGTCAGTAGTGGTTAGAGAGTAATTGTAATTAGCTAAGTGCTATAAATAAGGGAATGCTGAGAGAACAAAAGGATGGATTGATTGATAAACAAATTGTACATTGAGCTTTTGCTCTGGAGAGTAGCTCTCTCGAACCAGCTTTTCTATACAATACAGATTCATTACATTTCATTCCATCTGCTGAGAATTCTACAAGTATTTCATTCTGTTAGAACTCTTTCTGCTGTAGCTGCTTTATATCATCAGCATTTCATTGCTTGATTCGATTCTGCAAATACAGAGAATCTGTTCAGACTTAGAAAATCAGGTCAGTTCTTTTCAATAAATCATTCAGTTCTTATCAATTGGTATCAGAGCATTCGAATTCCTGGGCAATGGCTGGAAAAGGAGTGAATGCAAATGCAAGAATGGAGCTTATCGAGAAATCTATGGCTAGCATGCAAGGGAAAATGGATTCTTTGGATGGGGGTTTTCAAGAACTGAAACAAATGTTAGAATTGAGTACTGAAGAGACAACAAGAAACTCCACAACTCAGTTTCTACAAATGAGAAAGATCATATTCCTCCAATGAATGTGGAAACCCATAGTCCAAACGGGGGAATGGGTGATCTTCTTCACAAAGGGTTTCAATTTGATAAGAGACATAGAAAATTAGAGATGCCTACCTTTGAAGGTTCGAATCCTGATGGATGGGATTATGAAGGCTGAGAGATTTTTTGCCATAAATCGATACAATAACGATGAGAAGATGGAGGCTGCTGTGATTGCTTTTGAAGGGGATGCCCTTCTGTGGTATCAATGGGAAAATAAAAGGAGGATAATTTTTTTGGGAAGAACTAAAGGGTTTGCTCTTGAAACAATTTAGATCAACTCAAGAGGGATCACTTTGTGAGCAATTTTTAGCATTGAAACAGGAGGGATCGGTGGCAGAATATAGAAGACGCTTCGTCTCCCATGCGGCTCCATTAGAGTCCTTGAATGAGGAGGTTTACCTCAGCAGTTCATCAATGGCTTGAAGCCATCGATTAGGGCAGAGGTGAGGATGCTAGACCCGGGTTTTTGGGTCGGGCCATGGATATGGCCCAGCGGGTTGAAGAAAAACAAAAGACATTGGGTTTTGTCAAACCTAATTTTCATAGTTATAATACAAAGCCCATTATAGGCCCAAAACCGAATCAAATTGATTCATTAGGGCAGAGCTTTCATCCTGCTTACAGAAGTTTCAATCAACCAAATTCTTCAATCGAAAACGACAGACAAGCGGCTTGCAAAAGGGGAGCTTCGTCGATTCTCAGATGCTGAATACCAAGAAAAAGGGCGAGAGGATTATGCTTCAAGTGCGATGAGAAATATTCTCCGGGCCATAGATGCAAACGGAAGGAGGTCAGTGTTCTTATTGCTCAAGGCGACAGTGAGGAAGAAGATGAAGGGAATCAAGGGTATGAAGGACAGACAGAGCTTGAGGTGGTGGAGATCAGTAGAGGCGTGGAAGTTTCTTTGAGTTCGGTTATGGGTTTGACAAACCCAAAGACGATGAAACTGGTGGATGAAATTGCGGGTCATGAGGTGGTGGTTTTGATAGACAGTGGTGCCACCCACAACTTTATTTCTCACAAAGTGGTCGATCAGGTGAAATTACCGATATTGGCTACGGGAGGATACGGTGTAATCATGGGTTCGGGTGATTCAGTACAAGGAAGTGGGATTTGTAAAGGGGTGAAAGTTTTGTTGCAAGGTATAGAAATTCAGGAGGATTTTCTTCCATTGGGGTTAGGTAGTTCGGATGTGATATTGGGGATTCAGTGGTTGGAGACTTTGGGAACAATTTCAGTTAAATTGGAAAGAGCAACACTTGCAGTTTCAAGTTGGGTCTGAGAAATTTTCAATTACGGGAGATCCATCTTTTGGAAAGAGTTTGGTGTCGTTGAAGGCTATGATGCGTACTATAAGGCAGGAGGGACATGGTTACTTGGTGGAATTGGGTCAGATGGCTTTCTCAGAAAGTAGAGTTTCAAACATTCCGAGTTCCATATTGGAGGTTGTACGAAGATATAAAGATGTTTTTTCAGCTACCTTGTGGGTTGCCTCCAAAACGGGGATACGAGCACGCCATTGTGATGAATGATGGATCCGGTCCAGTGAATGTGCGTCCTTACAGATATCCCCAGTTCCAGAAAAATGAAATCGAAAGGTTGGTTTCGGAAATGTTATCTGCCGGAATCATACGCCATAGTGTGAGCCCATTTTCGAGTCCCGTTTTGTTGGTGAAGAAAAAGATGGAGGGTGGCGTTTCTGTGTCGACTATCGCGCACTGAACAAACAAACGGTGCCGGATAGATTTCCTATTCCCATTATCGACGAGCTGTTAGATGAACTCCATGGAGCGGATATTTTTTTGAAATTAGACCTGAAATCCGGTTATCATCAAATCAGATTACAAGAGGGGGATGAAGCCAAGACGGCATTTCGGACACACGAAGGGCATTACGAGTTTTTAGTCATGCCCTTCGGCTTGACGAATGCGCCCGCAACTTTCCAGGCTTTGATGAATTCCATTTTCCGTCCATTTTTGCGTAAGTTCGTCCTCGTATTTTTTGATGATATACTGATATATAGCAAGGGGCTTGAAGATCACTCGCACCATTTGGAGATTGTTTTGAAGTTGTTACGAGAAAATCAACTTTTTGCGAATCAGAACAAATGTGAATTTGGTTGTTCGACATTGAGCTATCTGGGACACAAAATCTCTGCTAATGTGTGGCAATGGAGCAGTCAAAAGTTCAAGCTATGTTGGAGTGGCCTCAACCAAAGAATCTTACGGAATTGCATGGGTTTTTGGGTTTGACGGGTTATTACCGTAAATTCATCAAAGACTACGGGAAGGTAGCTTGGCCTCTCATTGCCCAGTTGAAGAAAAACGGATTTAATTGGCAACAACCAGCTGAGGAAGCGTTTCAGAAATTAAAGCTCGTCATGACTCAAGCTCCGGTACTTGCCATGCCAGATTTTTCCAAAGAGTTCGTTGTGGAGACCGACGCGTCTGGGTATGCAGTGGGTGCGGTATTGATGCAAGCACAACGTCCGGTAGCTTATTTTAGTCAAGTGTTGGGGCAACGTGCTAGACTCAAACCCATTTATGAGAAGGAATTGATGGCGATTGTGTTGGCAGTTACGAAATGGAGAGCATATTTGTTGGGCAGAAAATTCGTGGTACGAACAGATCAGAAGAGTTTACGATTCTTACTGGAACAACGGGTCATTGGTGCCGAATATCAGAAATGGGTGAGTAAACTTTTGGGTTACCAATTCGAAATTCAGTATCGAACGGGTTCTTCGAATGTGGCAGCTGATGCTCTGTCCCGACTTCCTCCATCTCCTTCTTGCTCTCACCTCACGTTACCTGCTTGGCGTGACTGGTCATTATTGCGTTCTGAGATACAAGGGGATGCTGCTTTGACACAGCTGAAACAGCAGGTTTTGCAAGGGTCAGGACGACCTGGTTACTCAGTGTTTCAGGAATTGCTGTATTACAAATCCAGGTTGGTTATTCCCTCTTCTTCTTCTCTCATTCCTATCTTTTTTCGAGAATTTCATGCATCTCCTGTGGGCGGTCATTCGGGGGAAACCAAAACTTATCAACGGATTGCTAAGGAGTTATATTGGTTGGGAATGAAAGCGGATATTCGTCGGCGGGTCAGTGAATGTGATATTTGTCAGCGGAATAAGCATTTGGGTTTATCTCCAGCTGGTTTGCTTCAGCCGATTCCTTTACCCACTCAAGTTTGGGACGAAATTACAATGGATTTCATTGAAGGTCTACCGCGTTCTGGTGGTTATGATACTATTTTGGTTGTGGTCGACCGTCTGAGCAAGTATGCTCATTTTTCAGGATTGAGACATCCGTTTTCAGCGGAAGGGGTCGCCTTAGTTTTTTCAAGGGACATTATACGCTTGCATGGCATTCCGCAGTCTATTATTTCAGATCGTGATAAGGTGTTTCTTAGTAAATTCTGGCAAGAGTTATTTCGTTTACAAGGCACTTTATTGAAGCACAGTACCGCATACCACCCACAAACGATGGGCAGACTGAGGTAACAAATAGATCCATTGAAACGTATCTCCGTTGTTTATCTTCAGATAAGCCGAAACAGTGGAGTAAATGGCTTTCGTGGGCTGAGTATTGGTATAATACGTCAGTCCATTCGGCTTCCGGTTATTCTCCTTTTCGAGTTCTTTATGGCAGGGATCCTCCTCCCTTGATTCGATATACCACTGGTTCAGCTGTTACATCTTCGGTGGAGCATTTATTAATGGACAGGGATCGAGTGTTAGCTGATTTAAAACAGCATTTGTTAAGGGCGCAACAGCGCATGAAGTTTCAGGCGGATAAGTCCCGGCGTGATGAATCTTTTGAGGTGGGTAGTGACGTATTTCTGAAGTTGCGTCCTTATCGTCAGCATTCCCTGGTTGCTCGGAATATCACAAGTTATCGGCTCGTTTTTATGGCCCTTATAAGATTTTGGATAAGGTTGGTGCTGTGGCATATAGATTAGCACTTCCTGTTCAATCCAGGCTTCATCCTGTGTTCCATGTTTCTCAGCTACGGCGTGCCAAGGGACAATGTTTACCTGTCAATCCTCTGCCTGATCAGCTTAGTAATGAGGGTGAATTGTTGGTGGTTTCGAAGTCTTTATTGGATGTGAGGTCTAAGGGTATCGGGGCGTCGACTAAACTTGAGGTTTTGATTAAATGGCACGGCTTACCTGCGTTTGAATCCACTTGGGAAGACTTCGAATTGTTGAATCAGCAGTTCCCTTCTTTTCACCTTGGGGACAAGGTGCGTCTTTGGGGGCCGGGTATTGATAGGATTGTACATTCTAAACCTCCTATTCATTATACTTACTCCAGGAGAAAGAAAAAGAATGATGAAGAGGTTAATAAGACTGCTGCATAAGAATGCTGAGGAATGAACTGCAAGGCTGCATAGGAATGCTGAGGAATGCTGAGGACTGAACTGGAATGCTGCATAGGAAGGCTGAGGAATGCTGAGGACTGAAAGGTGCTCTGTTGATGCAAGTGCTCTGAAGTGCAAATGTCTGTTGAGGAATGAGATTGCTCTGAAGTTTGTTAGATGTTCTGTTATATGGTTAAATAAGCTGTCAGCAGTTGTAAGGACAGTTGTAATTGGTTCATTAGCTGTCAGTAGTGGTTAGAGAGTAATTGTAATTAGCTAAGTGCTATAAATAAGGGAATGCTGAGAGAACAAAAGGATGGATTGATTGATAAACAAATTGTACATTGAGCTTTTGCTCTGGAGAGTAGCTCTCTCGAACCAGCTTTTCTATACAATACAGATTCATTACATTTCATTCCATCTGCTGAGAATTCTACAAGTATTTCATTCTGTTAGAACTCTTTCCTGCTGTAGCTGCTTTATATCATCAGCTTTTCATTGCTTGATTCGATTCTGCAAATACAGAGAATCTGTTCAGACTTAGAAAATCAGGTCAGTTCTTTTCAATAAATCATTTAGTTCTTATCAAAAATATTGCATAAACTTTTTTTAATTAGACATACAATGTTACCGATAAATGCTGGTGCAGCAGGTGGCTGAAAACAGAACTGATATGCATTTTGTCTTTCACCCTACATGAATCAGAAAATTTTCTAACCAATGCTCAGGGTTTTAAGGAAATTACAAAGTGGAAGATTTAAAATAAGAACAGGGTACCTGTAAATAAGCTAACCATTCTATTGGATCAATGTCAGTTGTAGTAATAACTCTACTACTCCGTGCAAGTACAACCTAAATTTCCAAGAAAAAGAAAGAGACTTATATGGTCATCATTGTCATCATTCATCAGCTACACAAGTGAAAATTTTGAGAAGAGTGGTTAATACAATAATACTAGATATATTATGGACTCGAGTACCTTAATTAGTTCTGAGTTGCTTCTTATCATTTGCAATGCTTTGTTGACAGCACTATCCCATTGTGTCTTGTTGGGAACATGTGTATTACTGAGGATAAACTTGGTTGGAACTTCCTCTCGAAAGTTCATAACAATGGAAGATATCTGCATGATTTTCACATGTTAATATAGGTAATGAAATGATAATATACTTACCATCTCTGCAAGTAAAACTTGCCTGAGACATTGTTGCTTGGAGCATGTCTATCGCTTCTCTCCAACTGCACGAAAGTGTATCATCCCATGCAATAGTTATTGCAAGCATAGAACTTCTTTCAAGCTCAATAAATTCAACCTGTCATTCAATATCTAGCAATCGCTTTAAATACTAAGGACAAACATGACTAACATAGATAGAAAATTTTGAGCAAGCATTATCAGAAGAAATTTGCAAAAGTAGATTGATTACCATGGGAATCATAAAGTAAAATGAACTGAAGCCATCCCATTCAAAAGAAGTTTTAGTGCTTGCATCAAATCGAACAGCTCCATATACACGAATTAAAGGACAATCCTTAGAAAGGAACCTTCAATTAGTTAAAAATCTTGTATTAATATCACATTCTTTTTCAGTTCGTCCGTCATTGTTGAATCTATAGTGCTTAGACATAGACTATAGCTGAAAAAAACAATATAACTCTGCAGTGTCTATTTACTGGAAACTGCTTAACGCCCTTACAATACCTCTTTATGCACTTCCAATCGTCGAGTGAGAATGGTTGAGATTGTTGGAAGAAGACTGCTGCCCCGACTCCGGCCATGCTGATTGGCTTTAGTTCTACTAGACTCCCACATTGTTTTCCATTTGTTGAATCCAAGAAAGGATTCATTACTGCACTATTGTCACTTCTACCAGAGAAGAAACAGCGAGGAAGCTGATTTTGTGAATGAAGCCATCCAAGGGCTTCTATGTGTTGTTCCATCGGCACCTTCATTTGAACAATTTCAGTACATTAGATATCTTCCTTTAATATATACGCTTTCATGATCATCAGGTTTACCAATGCTCTTAACTTGAGAAATATTGTTTTCATTTACCATTTTGTTATCCATTTTTGCTAGAAAAAAAATAAAAATAAAATATATACATATATAAAATAAAATGTCCTCGAGTCTCTGTTGTGCATCTCGATGCAACACTCAACAGTATTCAACCCCAAAAGATCTTTCATAGAGATCAAACTATTTAGTTTAACAAGAGTGCCCTGGGGTTCATACCCATCGATCTAACCCGAAGTGTATCTCAACTCAAGGCATATATGACGGTCAGTATCACCACGAGAATAGAGCTAGAAATTTCTCACACCACCGTTGAATTCAAACTGGAACCAAGCAACCAACAATCAAGAACAATGTGAAACACCCGGTACCAAGGAATACTTCCCTTGGTAGCAATGGAAGTTATTTTTTTCAAGGCAAGCTAGGTTTTTATTTGATCTGATGAGACAAACAATCACTCAATCGCAGTCGTACACGTGGCATTGACTAATCCTAGCATGTAAAAGGCTTCAGCGCAGTCCTAGCGAACTCATGCGCAAGACTATTGTTCAACCCGTAAGTCGGGTGCCTAGGCCAAGACACGTCGGCCCCAGAGGCATGGGTCTTCGAGCTTGGCCAAATAAAAGATTACACAAATTCAAATTTATATAAAGTACCCATCATGACCAACTTTAGTCATTTGAGTTTTAATAAATTTTGTTCACGATTGTTAATTTTTCATGTTTTTAAATTTTGCATATGTATATTGGCATTAAATTAGATGTAATTGATAAGGTATTATGCTTAATTTTTATAAATTATTAAAGTTATAATACAAAACCTAAGACCGCCTAGGCGCTAGGCACCTGCTCGCCGCCCGCCCAGCGCCTAGCGATTTTTAGAACACTGGTTGTCACAGGCCTGAGATCCACTAGCACGAAATCAGCCTAGCCCAATTCAGCATTGGGTCCTAAACTGAGCTAATTGTCGAAGAACTTCAATCATGCACAAATAAGATCTTATGTGAGATCTCCTCCCTCCATTATGCCCTCGATCGCAAGGACAATTGGAAATGGAACACTCGCTATAAGAGTCGGTGAAAGAAAGAGAAAGATACGCAAGTTCTACTAGGGCTAGGCATTTAAGACTGAAAAACCGAACCGAACCGGACCAAAACGGTTGGTCCGGTCTTCAAATAATTTTTTACCGTCGGTCTGGTTTTTAGGCCCGGCCCAAAAATTATGGTTCAGTCCTCGGTTCCAGTTTTCCAAGATCGTTGGTTATCTAGCCTGGCCCAAAAATTTAAAGAAAAAAACTAAATATTCAATTCCCAAAGCCCAACCCAAACTTTACCCTCCAGCATCAAAACCAACCCAAACTATACCCCTCTAACATCAAAAGCATATCCCCCTCCAACATCAAAACCTTTCAAAAGCTATCAATATTTAATTTTGAATAAAAAGCTATCAAAACCAATCAAAAGCTATAAGCTATCAAAACATATCAAAAGCTATGCCACCACTACGTCGAAAACAACCCACCAATTGCAATAAATCACAAACCCCACCTTTCTCACCACCATTTTCATAAAAAAATTAACATTTTTTCAAACAACTCACACCACACACAGCAGCGGAAGGGTGAGAGACTGAGATCTCCCTCAAGCTTCAAGGGTTACACATTCAACATAGAAGTGTTGAGGGTGGGGGGGGAGACGACGAGATCTGCTCTAGTGTGTGTGTGTGTGGGGTGGGGGGGAGACCCAAGAACCGTCTCGGACCGACCCGAATTCTCGATTACCTGGAACCTCGATTAATCGGTCTCACCGGTCCGGGCTCGGTCCATAGAAATCCAATTTTTTAAATTTCGGTCCGGTCCTCGATTTTGACAAATCGAGCTAGTTAACCGGACCCGCCCAGCCTTAAATTATACACACAGGAAATTACATACAATCTTCACTCCTTCTCAAACCGGCATATGACTTAAGCATTAGAGTGTCTTTGGCCACCACAACTGTGGTCCTGGGCTTAACCACTGCTCATTTTTACAGATTAGATATCATCGAGGTCAGAAAGGACAGATCTGAACGCATCAGAATCCAATAATCATCAAAGATAATATTGGTATTAAATACCATAAACATGCCGCCCGGCCAAATTTGAACATGTGGCATGTGGTTCCATCTCCCACCGGCGGCACGCTTGCTTTTAAAAAATTAAAAATATAAATTAAAGGAAGTTAATATTGTGATGTTTGAAGAGGATAAGGTGGTAAAGGAGCACTCTTGTTTAGAGATCTCACGTGGCTTCCAATTCCATAACCATCACACTCACACATGCATGCCTTTCATTCTCACCAAAACCATCTTCAACCATTTCATCTCCAGCATCAACTAAACCTCTCTAATTGAGAAATGAACATGAAAGTAACACTAGATGATGTAGGAGTTTGTTTGTACCTCGAGGCGAATAATTCCGGAGCTGAAACCCGGCGGATTGGATTTCAACTCAGAGATGGCTGAATTGAGGATGTCCATGGCAATTCCTAGTGTTGGTACAGATGGAAATGTTCTAGTCTGCATGGTTTCAACATGGGTGCTCTTCCTGGTATCCACATCGCAGCCATTCATATATAATGCCCAACAACAACACTGCTACATAAACCAATTCCAGCAAAACCTTCTTTTAATATGAAGTCCAATTCCAAACTTCCAAACTGGAAGATAATAATGGAATGCAAGGAGAAGTACTTACATTGTGAACTGAACGAAAAGATGCACGAGCATTCGGTAAACAAGTTGAAAGACTATTATTTCTGATAGATTGAGAGCCTGTGAACTGTGTAATGGACCCCTGCACCACACCAGCCATTTGTGTGTGTGAGTGTGTGATTTGGAAGAATTTAGCACACAGTCTTTCTACTCAAAGAAAAATAGAACCAAGGATCATAAAGAGGAGAATTCAGTGCACATGAAACTTCTTTATTGATAGATCTTTTGGCAATCAATTAAACTAAGATTTCACTGAAAGTGACTTTGAAAATTTTCATGTGTGTTGGTTCGAGCGTTCTCATAGTTTATTCATGTTGACCAAAGGGGCACATAATTCACCACCCACCAAATAAAATAGGATTTGCATTGCATCAACCATTTGAAAAACAAAATGTACGGACATAGTGTATGATATAGAAAGCTGTATATTCTAATTATAGATTATAGAAGCATATATATATTTAGGATATTCTAAATTCATATTTAGGTAACCTAGTTTCTATATTCTGTAATATAGTTTCTTGTAAACTCTATTGTATATATACTCCTATTGGGGAATGAATCAAACACGACAAATTGAAGTATTTCTTTCTACATGGTATCAAAGCAGGTCCAATCTTTTGAACTTGTTTTGCATATTTTTTTTCTTTTGAATCCCGAATCCCAGAGGACACCAAACTTGCAACCTCACAGCTGTCATCGCCCTGAATCCATCTCACACACATACCCTTCTCAGCATCCACCGTACACAAAGAAACCGCCACCGTCACCTTCACTGTCATTGTAGCCCACCCCGCTACATCCCTAGAAATAGTCTGTTGCAGCCCCAAACAGTCAGTTGTTGCCTCATCCCCAACTCCAGCAAGTCGTAGGCAACCCTCGAAACCCAGAGCAAACCGAACAACACCACCACAACCAGCTTGCAACCCCGAACAACATTCGCCACCATCATCCAGACACAACCACCTCCCGCCCAGTCGCAAGCTGTCGTTTTCATTCTATGCACTCAGCAGAGCCTTGAGGAGGGTGTGGCCTGAAAGCCCTATGATCTCGCGCTTCTGCCCGTCCAGATCGATCGCGAAGAGCTTCACGATCCGATCCGAGATCTTCGCCGAGGCAGAGAACGAGGAGAGACTTTCGCCTCCATCAACAGTCGCCATCGTCGGCCCCGATGCTGTCTAGGCTCCTTTCATCGTCGACAGTCCTTAGCAATCCATTGCCGCCCTGACCTCTTTTTCGCACAGAGGAGAAGGTTTCGCGAAGAGGAAAAGGTTTTTAGGTTTTGAAGTAAAAAAAAGGAAAAAATGATTCTTATGCTATTCACAACCCAGCCAATAGTCGATCACACCATGCAATCAGGTCCTCCTTCTCGTCATCCTACAGGTAAATCAAATCCATATGCAAATACAAAGTGTAATATTTGTGGAGAATTAAGCCATAGCAAGGAGAGATGTTATGAAGTGATTGGTTACCTTGATTGGTAGGACTTCACCAAGAAGCCACGAAAGAATATAAGCAAGGTTGTCATTGCTACTGCTGGGAATGAAGATCTAAACAGTGTTTTTGCTAATATAGCACAATCAGGTATGAATGATAAAGTTATTTCGAATAGTACATAGATAATTGATTCAGGTGCATCTGATCATATGACAAATGATCCTAACCTTGTGGTAAATCTTAGAGCTTCCTTTCAAAATGATGACTCTACTGCGGATGGTACTCCAACTCTGGTTAGCGGCGAAAGTTCCATTGTGTTATCTGATACCCTAACTCTTGAATCCATCTTAATTGTTCCATCACTAGCTTATAACCTCTTGTTTGTTTGTCAAATTATTTAAACACTTGCATGTATTGTGACGTTCTATACATCTTTCTATGTGTTTCAGGACATTCTGACTCGACAGATTCTTGGTTATGGTGTTAGAAGGGAGAAATTGTACTACTTGGATCTGATAGAGACGGGAGAGAAATGCAATAATCTTTTGGGGCAAGCTAATCAGGTCATTAGGGTTGATAAAGCGAAGGAGGTAGTATGGTTATGGCATCGTCATTTAGGACATTTGTCTTTTCGTTATCTTAAGAAGTTGCAGCCTCATTTGTTTTCGGTTGTTAGTGATTTAGAATTTCATTGTGACATTTGTGAACTAGCCAAGAGCCACCGTATTCCATATTAGCCAAGTATTCATAGATGTCATATTCCCTTTATGAAAATTCACTCAGATGTTTGGGGTCCTGCAAAAATTTCTATTTTGTCTAGAGCTCGATATTATGTATCTTTTATTGATGATTGCACTTGGATGACCTGGGTGTCATTACTGAAACAAAAGAGTGAGGTATTTGGAAGGTTTACTGATTTTTACAAAATAGTGGCGACGCAGTACCAACAATCCATCAAAGTGTTTCAATCTGACAATGGTGGAAAGTTTGTCAATGGTCCTATATCTGAATTTTGCCGGTCTAGTGAAATCCGTCATCAAACCTCCAATACTGATACTCCTCAACAGAATGGTTTAGTAGAACAAAAGAACAGATAGTTGTTGGAAGTTGTTCGTGCTTCCCTGTTTGGCATGAATGTACCTCGATCCTATTAGGGTGAAGCAGTGAAATCTGCAGTATATATTATCAACCGTACTCCCTCACGAGTAATTGAGTTCAAAGAATCATCATCAGAAGCTTCATACACTTTTGTCCATCCCATCTATGCCTAATTTGGAGCCCCGAGTGTTTGGGTGCACAGCCTATGTCCACATACCAAAATCACACCGGAGCAAGCTTGATCCCCATGCGACGAAATATATTTTTGTGGGTTATGCAGATCTCCAAAAAGGGTAAAGGTGTTATGACCCGCTCACTGACAGAATGCATATATCTCTTGATGTCTCATTCCATTAATCTGAGCCATATTACTCAGGGGGAGTCTCCCAGTCTTCCCTTCAGGGGGAGCGATAGTGAAGGGAATCCTCGTTCTATTGATGTCTTTGAAGAATTGGAACACTTGAAAAAACAATTTGACGTTCCTGTAACATCAGAAACTGTTCCCGCAGTAGCAGCAAATGATTTGTCTCGAGATAGACACTTCCAATAGGCAGACAATTGACCACTTAGTTCCTAGCAATCAATTCCCTCATGAGACAGAAGAGAATGATCAAAATGTATCTGAAACTCACACACACGACATGTCCCCTTCTACATCAGCAACTGAAGATCTCGCCCAGAATGCTCAACCTCGGGTATCTTTACCCTCTAATGAGTCTTCTGTGTTAGAAAGTGTTGAACTTAGAAAATCACAAAGGGTTACTAAGGGAGTTCCTAAAAAGCAACATAAACCAGACATCAAAGCACAAGATAAATACCTTATAGCTAACTTTATGTCTAACCATAAGATTTCTGAGTCACATGCATGGATTTGTTATTAATCAATTATCTACGGTGTCTATTCCTAGTAACGTGCAGGACGCATTGAAGGATCCAAAATGGACAACAACAATGAATGAAGAATTGGAAGCTCTTCAGAAGAATGTCACTTGGAAGGTAGTAGACAAGCCTGCTGGAAAGAAGACTGTAGGATGTCGTTGGGTGTTTAATGTGAAGCTTAATGCAGATGGAACTATTGATAGATACAAAACAAGATTAGTTGCCAAGGGATATACACAGCCATGGAATTGATTATGAGGAGACTTTCGCACCTGTGGCGAAGATTAATATTATCTGAATTTTACTTTCACTTGCTGCAGCAAATAAAGATTGGCCCTTGCATCAACTTGATGTGAAGAATGCATTTCTCAATGGAAATTTGGAGGAAGAAGTGTACATGGATATGCCTCCAGGCATGAAGAATAACCCAAGAGACGCTGGTAAGGTGTGTAAATTGAAGAAGTCTTTGTATGGCCTGAAACAGTCTCCAAGAGCTTGGTTCGAAAGATTTTCGAAGTTCATGAGAGCTTTTGGGTACAAACAAAGCAACTCTGACCATACCTTGTTTATCAAACACAAGAATGGTAAGATTACAGCTCTAATTGTGTATGTTGATGACATGATCGTCACAGGAGATGATCAGAAAGAAATAAATGATTTGCAAAAGTATCTGTCGAAGGAATTTGAAATGAAGGATCTCGGGCAACTGAATTATTTTTTGGGTATTGAAGTTGCAAGGTCGAAGAAAGGGATTTCACTTTCACAAAGGAAGTATGTTCTTGATTTGCTCGCTGAAACAGGGATGTTGGACTGCAAACCAATAGAGACACCCATTGAGATGAATCATGGCCTTGTTATTCTTCCTGATCAAGTCCCTACTGATAAAGGGAGGTATCAACGTCTTGTAGGAAGGTTAATTTATCTTTCTCATACTAGACCTGACATTGCTTATGTTGTGAGTGTCATTAGCCAGTTTATGCATTGTCCTAGTGAAGAGATATGAATGTAGTCTTTCGTATCTTGAAGTATCTGAAGATGGCACCTGGTAAGGGATTATTGTTTGAAAAAAATGAATTGGAAGTTGTTGGATACACAGATGCAGATTGGGCTGGTGATAAAACTGATAGACACTCTACATCAGGGTACTTCACTTTTGTTGGAGGAAACTTTGTATCTTGGCGTAGTAAAAAACAGAAAGTTGTTGCTAGATCAAATGCAGAAGCTGAATTTCGAGGTATGACACATGGAGTTTGTGAAATGTTGTGGATCCGTAATGTCCTGAAGGAATTGGGTTTCAAGCTAAAAATGCCTATGGATTTACATTGTGATAATACAGCTGCCATTCAAATTGCACATAATCCAGTTCAACATGATCGAACAAAGCATGTGGAGGTTGACCACCATTTTATTAAAGAGAATCTTGACAGGAAAGTTATTCGTTTTCCATTTGTCACCCCCGAGGAAAAATTAGCTGATGTTTTAACTAAAGGGGTATCTCAGAAAGTGTTTAACAGCTCAGTTGACAAGTTGGGCATGATAGACATTTATGCACCAGCTTGAGGGGGAGTATAGAAAGTTGTATATTCTAATTATAGATTATAGAAACATATATATTTTAGGATATTCTAAATTCATATTTAGGTAACCTAGTTTCTATAGTCTGTAATATTGTTTCTTGTTAGACAAAAAATCCTATTGTATATATACCCCTATTGGGGGATGAATCAAACACGACAAATTAAAGTATTTCTTTCTACATATGATTCTATTATTAAATCATCTCCACCAAAATAAAATAATGTCTGATTTAAATTAATTAATTAATTTTAAAAAATAATAATAATAAAAAAAAGGACTTCATAGATAAACCCCTGGGAAATTATTGAGCATTTCAACAAATAATGCAAGGAAACAATATGGCAAGGGAGGTAAGTAAAATGCTTGAGATAATATCTGCTTGGAGCTACCCAAAATTAGACATATAATCAATTAAAGTGAAACTATGAAGACATGCAGTACCTTATATGATGGCTTTAACCTGTTATTGTACTTGTCATTCAAAAGATCTTCATTTATTGACAGTTTGCTTTCAACCAAGTAATAGTTTTTTGAAAAATTGAACCATTCAATCCAATAAGGTTGGGAATAATGAGAAAGTGGAACAGAAATTGCAAATGATTCACTAATAATACCTGCAAGACAACGTGTAGGTTAAACGGTTGTTCTTTGCAAATTGGTGGATAAAGGGTAATAACAACATATGTAAATGATTTTTTAGACTGTAAGCATATAAAACAAAATGTCTGAATGAGCTCTGAAAGAAGTGAAAATATTGACAGGATAAAAGATTCAGACAAGAAAACATGAAGGCTGCCATCGCAACCAAAGATAACCATCCTGATATTATATAACTGTGATTGTGAAAGCTGGGAAAACCTTGGGCAGTAGAGAAAGAACAGTGGCACTGCTATATTGAACTTTAAAGTCATTAGCCTGCCCTTGAAGACGGAGGAATGAAGGATGAAATTCAACATTGTATTTTCCCCTGCGAGAAGGCATGTATTTGAGTTGATCAACCTGAACTTTAGAACGTAAAATAAGGATACATCAAGCACAACTACAAATATAATGTAAAGCTACAACCATATGTAATTCTAGCTATGCAGGATATATCCTTGGTACAGGAATCTCAAAGCCCTTAAACATCACAATAGTATCTTCCCCTTTTGCACCAACATCATCATCGGCCAATGACTTAAGGAATGCTATCCTGTAAGACATCAATGAACAGCGTTGTTTGAGAGTTGCAATTAACACTAAAACGAACTTTTCCAACCAAACAGTTCTGAATGTGAAATGGTTGTTCAAGCGATCATGGAAAAGTCACTCAATGAAATTCAACTTCTATCTCATCAAGAAGCCTTGCGCTATATGCTCTCTACTTCCTAAAAATAAAAATAAAAATAAAAACCCTTTCAAAACACCGTCTTCCCTTCTGATAGATTATAGTGCTCTTAACAAGTTGCTTGTCTACAGTAGTCAGTAGAAAATCACACCAATAACAATAGGCAGACAAAGTAACAGTGAAAAGAGGAAGGCCAAGCTGAGTTGAAAAACAGATCATTGTTATGCCAAACCCACCAACACTATCTGCATCTTCCATATGAAATTTCATCATCAATGCTATTCACAAATATATGAACTTCAGGACATGCTTGTGCTCCAGACTTGTTCCTTACATATTATGTGTACATCATGTGCAGTGAACTTGTAAATTATATATTATTGTAATGTTGCAGATGGATTATAACTTTGTTTGCTAATACTTATGAACAAGTTATATCCCAATATATGATTTCACACATGTCAAATGTAAGTGACATGAGAACATACAACTATTAAAATGCACCTATATAAATAACTTCAAGAAATTTAGAATTTCAGCAGTTGTCTAATCTCATGGAACTGCAAGTAGAAAAATGAAACAACAAAAGCAACAAAAGTGAGACAGTAACAGAACAACAGAAAAATGATGCACCGACAGTCGAACGTACATGAAAATTATAAAATCACATGGCAAAGCTGGATTTGAAAGCATTTGCCCGAAAAAAAAATTAGAATACTAGGTTCAGTAGCAAAAGGAGTTTGTCTCAATAGGACCAACCAGCTATGGAAAGTTAGGTAATCAAAATTTAAACTGAGATTGTTGATATGGGTACCTCCAGTCCAGATACCCCGGCAGTGGTTGATGAAGGTTGAGTTTGGCTTCTGTCTGCCATGAGTATGACGAGCAAATCCACAACACCACTTTTGCCACCAATGCTGTTGAACATGGAAGGCTACTCTGATACATGATGACTTGGAAACATAAACTGGGGGGAAGAACTGATGCCATGGAAAAAGAATTCAACACTTGCAGTGTTCCAAGTATTTGTATCAACTATCAGGTAAATGCAAATGGTGTTCCTTTGAATCACTTATAAATGGCTATTAACATCACTCCTGGTGCTTATAGAAATCAAGTCACTTATAGCCGTTAATAAGTGCAGTAAACAACACGATTTTAAGGTGATCCACTACTTGTAAAAGCCAGCACGTATGTTACTGTAACATAGTTGGTCCTCCATTTAAAAGCCCAAGCTCGAAATTAAAAATTCAAGACTATAAAAGTCAGGATAGTATCAGGAGCTCCTCCAGAAGGGCAAGCACGCCAGCGGTTACAAGCCAAGCCATCATAATATCCTAACCCATTAACCATATGCTTAAAATAAAGTTATAATAACTCTACAAATACTACAGTAATTAACTTTCATCACAGGTCCATGACAAGTTCACAAACTAGAAAGGCAGGAATAAGACACAAGTCAATTTAATATCCTACAAATTGCTACAGTAGCACCTCTCAGACTCAAAATTAGATGTAACATTATTGCTATATTCCCATGGGCCAAATTTGGAATGTGTATACTTGCATTTACATCCTAAGCTGGTCAACACTCCACTCTGAGCCACAAATGATTAAGTGCATGTGCATCAGCAATATGGTCCAACTAGGGGGTGTCAGAATCATTCCCTTCATCGACAAGTGCAGGAGCACTTTTGTAACTGGCCATAGCATCCTTGTATCGCCTCTGATCAGTTCGTGCCATTTCTTCAAATGGCTCTTTCTCTTCCGCTGTTTACACATATCAACAAATCAGAATGAGTGACCACCCATAGCTCCATCAGGTAAGGTTCAACACCCCACCCCCCAAGCCATTAGCCAACAAAATAACCAAGTGCACGACCCACTTGCCATCAAATGGACTAGAGCACGTCTATACCAGTGTCTAAAAAATAAATACACCCACAAACTGGAATATGGACATGACCAAAACAAAATGTCAATACCTGTCATATTTCTCCATTTCTCCCCAAGAGTCCTACCAACATCAGTAAAGGCCATTCCAGGATTGCTTCTCCTAATATTCTGCAAAATATAAAACAAAGCAGTCAGACACACCCATCAGAACCCAAACAAGAAAACAAAGGTCCGGCTGGTCCGCAGAAGTAGGTAAAATATTTGAAGTCATTGCATAATTGAATAGAAGTAAAGCGAGTTATAATATTTTAAGCTTAATCCATTAGATACCAAGTATGTACAAGGCCTGTGATATCCTTCCAGTTCATTGAAATCAAGACAACTATTGATGTGGGCATCTGTTAAATACTTGAGTGAATAGATAAATAGATCGTAGTTCTATCCAGGATAGCTTACCTCTCTCTCGCTTTGTGAGAAATACATGAAGCCTGACATTGCCTTCTTCGGGGCATTTGGATCCTTCTTCTTCTTTTGTTTTCTCTTCTTTACACCACCATCTTCTTCTCCATCTTTGGATCTCTTCTTGGATGACGATGGCTTGGAGGCAGAAGCTTCTTTTTTTGGTTCCTTCTTGACGGGTTTCTGAAATGCCAACACGAATTCTCAATGCATGATATAATTCAAAGTTTTGTTTGAAATTATTTATCTTGGGCTGAAAAATCTTTTCTTCATGGGTCCTTACCTCTTTCTCACCTCCACTTTCACTTGCATCAGAATCTTCTCCTCCAGAATCATCAGTAGGAGAACCCCCGTCATCTTTTTCTACAACGAAATCCTCATCCTGGATATGTGGCAACAATTAAAATACAGAAGAGCAAGGGACAGGTAAGTTTTTGTTATAGAATATGGTACACATAAATGAGAACTGTGTGGTTCTAGATCTTCAATTATAGGGAATCTATTGCTAGCAATTATCACAGAACCAATCTGTTGTGTTGAGATTAAATGGCTAAGATTCCATGTAGAAAATCGTTATATATATACATATATATATCAGGTTTAAGGTAACGAGGGTTATCCACTTCATTGTAGTGTTTCCTATCAGGCATCGTGTGATACTACTGCATATAATCAGAGACACGCCAAAACGCTTTAATAGGATTGTCTACGATGTTTAAAGGAATGAACATACTTGATACATCATAGTTATGTTAAATGGATGCTAAACTATAAGTTCCGTTAAAGTAGTACACATGGGATCAATTTCCAAATTTGAAAGGAGAGGAGAGGGCGCACTTGGCATTGCAAGAATATGGGTTCCGAAATTACACCTTCAACCATCACATAGAATGGTTTGAATATATACTATCATCCATCTACCTTTCCATATATTATTGTTTAAAGGTCCATTGTCTTCACATATTTTTCCAGTACTTTCTATTTTCATGTTGATAAGTGGCTGGGGATGATATAGCTTCAACAGTCACATATTCTATGCATTATTCTGGAGGATGGTTTAGGTTTGGTTATTACTGTCCACATGGTTAAGATTGCTTAAATTTTTTAGGGAAAAATTCTTGACATTCCCTCCCATCAGGGGAAGATCTTTCTCCTTCATCTGACAGGATTCTCAACTTTTCGCTGACCCTATCATTATGTGAACCCTCTCTCTTCTCAAAATTTGTTGATTTACCCAAGCATGGCAACTTTCACTGTCAAATTTGGGGGAAAATGTTCTTAAATGGTGGAGTCAAAACTTGTGTTTACCTCCTCGTCACTCTCATCGGCACCAGCTTCATTTCTGATTCGTTCAAGATGAGGATCAACAGCATCATCATCATCATTCTGAAGAACAGCGGCAACACCATCCGTAGTTCGAATATCTCCAAGGTTCATTATTTTGAGACCCTTCCCACTGCAAAAGAAAAAAGAAAAGAGGGGGAAGTTCATTAATAAAGATGAAGGATACAGATGAATCTAAAGTTGGAAGTAGGTTTCATCAAATCAACCTGATAAAGTTAAACAGATTATCATATTCATTCTTCTGGATGTTTCTAAATAGATGTTCTTGGTCACTCTTCAGTTTGACCAGAAGATCAAAATAGTGCATGCTTGTCCCTCCAGCACCATGCCTCTCAAACTCAACATAGTCAATCTGGTAAAAAGAAATGTGAAATCAAATGGAAGAAGAACTAAATTAATCCATTAGAAGCCCGTTATATCTCTGATGGCATGATTTGTACAAAAAAAATCAAGATAGGGACAATACCTCATCATGCAGAATAAGTGTAGGAGGTTTTGGTAGAAAGAAGAATCCTTTCTCTAGTGGATATAGTACACCATCTTCAGCTTTCAAAGAAGACTTCACTGCATACCCATTTTGACGACTACGAAACTTTCCTGGCCTAGTGACTTTTGCACCAGATAAGCCACGCAGAATCATAGTGAAGACTTCATGGATAAGCCCCTGAAAATTATTACACGTATACAATAATGTAAGTTACTGTCAATGCCTTTGAATTATAGGGAAGAAAACTTGTATACAACCTAGTATACTGAACATTGTAACTGACTAACCGTACAAAGTTAGTTGGATCCAAACAAATTGAAGACTCATTAGCAGTGACCTACTAAAGAATGAAGGCAACGAATACCTTGTATGATGGTTCTAGCCTGTCCTTATACTTGTTAGTCAAAAGCTCTTCATTCATGGTTAGTTGGCTTTCAACCACAAAATCAGTTTCAAACTGTAACAAGGTGAGACAGAGAACAGTTTAATCTAATAGTACTTTTAAATTGACAAAATACCAAAACAAAAAATTGTAAATGAAGTTGATTTAGTAATACCTGCAAAACAATATGTGGGTATAGCGTTTGTCCTTTGCGAATTGGTGGGTCAAGAGTGACAACAACAAAGGTGTGCGGTTGATTTGACTGTAGACATCAAGAATAATGCATACATGAACTCTAAATGCATGGAACATATCAATCACGGAAAAATTAAAAAAAGAGGATATAAAGACCTCCAACTTGTAAGCAAATTTAGAGTGTTTTAAAATGCTGGAAAAACCTTGGGCAGTAGAAACAGTCGAATGACACTGCTGTACTGAATTTTGAAGTCATTAGCTTGTCCTTGAAGGCGAAAGAAAGAAAGATGAAGTTCAACACTGTATCTTCCCCTGCAGAGCAAGTTTATAAGTTTATTCCATCAAGCACAAATGAAAAGACAGAACAAATACTAGATGCACTGTAACATGTGATAGTATGTACCTTGGTGTGAGAATGGCAATGCCCTCGAATGTAACAACAGCGTCTTCGCCAGATGCACCAACATCAGCCATTGACATGATTTTGTCACGAAAGACCTAATAATAAAGAAAGATCAACTTAACATGTATTGGACAAAATTTATGTAAAAATAGCATCAGAAATTTAAGAAAGTATCAACTCACTTGTGCCGGAGGACGGTTTTCATCGCCAACGTATTGGGTGTTGGAATTGGGTATGTGAAAGCTAATCTCCATCAATGAATCTTTCTATAAGATCACAAAATCGAAGTATAAGAAGTATAAGTAGGGGTTTGAATTCACCATCTATTTGGCAATGGATGCAAGCTCATAAATAGATACAAAATATAGCAAACGCCAAAACATCACAATCCATAACTAACAATGATGAAGCTAAAAAATACTTGCATGTAATTCAATATCAGAATAGATCAAATTAATTGTATCAAAAACAAGTACCAAAGTTTATTTTCTAACATATTTGCTTGGTTTGGTGGTCCCAAAAAAAAAGGAAGTTTATTTCTATGTGAAACCAAGACCCTTCCCTAAGTTAATACAAAAGGGTTGTTGGTTTGATTTACAGGAATTGGTCGTGTACCTGGACCATGGTTGTAGTGGATTTTTTGTGTGGTTTTAAGTTTGTATTTACACATCAGAACCTTCGTAACTCCGGGCAAACATCAATTTTGAGTCCCTTAAGGCAGGAACTACTGGACTAGTAACCAGAAAGTGATGATAAGAACTAATGGATACTACTTTTTCACTGAACCATTGGAAGAAGGAATATTCTTGCTCATTGGCTATACAAAGGTGCTTTCTAATCATTCTTACCCATGCTTGGAAACACGCAATCCAACTGCTAGTTGTCAATAAAAGCCTACACTATGAAATTTTTAATCCATTCTGTTGAATCTGCAAAACATGGTTCTTTGATAGACGAGTGTGAGCTGTATATCTCACTATTTTTGTGTTCTTCAATTAAGTTTCAAACACTAGATCATTGCTCCCAGCCTAGCAATAACCATCCACAGAAAGAGGATGGAGGACATGCTGAAGGCAGCCAATTAAATTGAAAAATATATATATATAGTCGTTATCCCAACCTCATTGGCTCCAGTTGTGTCATCCATATGGAACTCCAACACAACATCATTTTTCCCTTGTAGTTGTGTTTGTGAGACATCTGCTAAAGATACTTCAAATGCTGGTTTGGAAGCTACCGAAAAAGTCAACATATTCCCTGTGAAACACAAAAGTGCAAAGGTCAGAATGGCATTGTGGACAAAAAAAATGTCATAATATATAAATCATAGAAGTGAGAAATCCAGGGATGATCAACACCAGAAATCTAAGAACTCATAAATCAAATATATTGGACTCGATAATGTGTCAATTCAATCCAAATATCGAAGGGAAAAGCAAAAAAGTGAGAAAATTTGTCTCAGCAGAATCATTTCATAACTCGTAAGACATGAAGATGACTAAACTAGATATTGAACGCGTAACAAAGTGTCACAGAGTATTCCGGAAATAATGTACCGTAAAATAAACATGGGAAAGGTAAGGTACCACATCCAAAGATGTCATGACTTCGCGTGTTAAAAGACATACAATTGATATCTGATAATGGTGATAGAAATAGTTTAGTATCTGTTACCACACATATCGGAACATTATGAAGACATAGGGAAAATGATTTCATAGAAAGATGTTAAACAAAGTTTCAAAATGTCAATCCACAATGAACTAACATAAAATCTTCTGAAGAATCCCTTAGAATATTTCATAACAACGAAAACCGAGATATTGTAAAGACAAGATAACACAAAAACATGAGGAGCAAGAACCTATATATACCATTTAAATCAACTTCTCCCCAATTGTGGCCACTGACAGAAAGCTGTTTCTCTGCTGGTGTTATCCCAAAATTATTTTGGAAAAATGTTGTCAAGGTACTGACGTCCTGCAAAAGGGAAATAACAAACTCAGCGACCATAAAAAGGCATGTGAATTCTAAGACCGCCTGATGATCCCCAGTGAAGGATACTCTCAAGGGTTGAGACCTGTATATGGATCCTGATTTCCCTTTCTAACTGAGAAGAAAATGAAATTCAAGGGTGAGTGGCTCACCACTAACAAGAAATTCAAATATTTAGTAGTTTAACCTCCAAATAATACAAAATAGAATATTGATTCCTATGTGTCAGGACTTAGTACTGCAGAGCAAAATCCCTGATTGGGGCTTGGTTCATGAAACTAGCTATACATAGTCAAAGTAAATGATTTTGCAAAACACTATGATTATCCGCTTTTCTTTCTCTATCTAAAAAGTTGCTTGGTAAGACATTTTGAACTTTCTATCTCTACCCACCACAAACACTTACCCTTTCTTGAGGTCAATATAGAATCCTGATAGTACTACAAAATTTGAAAATGCTCAGCTGCAACAACAAAATTGATACATTGCCCAACAGTATGAACTATAGTGTTATTGTATGGTTCCTGATATGAGATTTTGTATCTTCCAAGTTTTGATAATAATGATTGCGTATCATTCTCTCTTTTCCATTTCTCATCTCACTAACCTGGCATAGTTTAATTAAATTTTTCGTAGTATTTAAAATTTAATGAAATACTAATCAAAATAAAGAGTAAACACTACGATTGTACCAAGTTCCAAGTGAACCAAAGAGGGCAGTGAGAGTAGCCATGATGAAACAAACCTGTTCACGGAAGCCAGTGAACTTGTAATTCAAGCCATCTTTTATTCGAACCGCAAGTTGGTAAGACCTAGGAACCTTCATCCATGTCAGACCATCAACATCAGCTTTTTCAACTTCAATTGCTTTCCCACCTCCTGATTTCTTCCATGCGATTCCCCCCGAATGAACTCTCATCTGTCCCGGATTCTGCAATTCCACCACAACAAATTTGAAACCCTAAATTTCCATTACCGTAAACTAAAATATATATTGGATGAGAAAAGATTTCTTCTCTAAGCATAATACCCAAAATCATAGCAAGAAGGTCAAACTTCAACCTTGGAAATCAATAGATAAAAAATTACAACTGAAACCCTACACTTGAAAAGATATCAGGTATGTGAAGCATTGAAATTTGAGTGAAGGGTACAATAATTTGGGGTTAGGAAGCACTAAAATGGCAGAAATTTACAAGCAAAACCTAACATCAGAAGATATCATGGCAGACACAATATATGCTAAACCAAAGATTCTCTCCACAACAGAGAAAGATAACCCAAGACCCCAATCCAAAAAACCTAGAAATTTACACTAATCCAACATTTCACTTCCATTATCATCAAAACAGGGGTACAAAGAGTCATTTGAACTCAGAAACCCTAGAATTTCATAGAAAAGTATCGAATTAGGGTTTCAAATGCAATTAGGCACCTCACAGAACAATCAAAGAAAAAATTTCGACTGACAGCATTAGTTAAAACATCCAAATGAAGAAATTCCCAGAATTCGGTCATTAGGACGTTTCACAGAACAATCAAAGAAAAGCTCCAATTGCAAACATTAGTGAGAACGATTGAAACAAAAAGACGAACACGCGGAACTGAAAATTGTGCAATAACTCGATCAATAGATTTGCAGATAAACTTAGAGTTTCATAATGAATCATCGAAATAGAAAACCGCAAAGTACAGAAAAGAGGAAATCGATAGAGAAGGAAAGAAAGAAAGAAAGAAAGCTTACAGTTCCGCCGCGTCCACCAAGTTGAATGTTGCTGAAGAGGTGCCCATCCGCCATGACTCAGAGAGGATTGAATCGAAATCAAATCGAGAGGGATTGAATGAGAGACTCTTCTTACCAAGGCCCTTTATAGAGAGAGGACACGCTATCGGGCGCAAGTGAAGTTGCGCATGAGCGAGGAAGCAAATGAATTTGGAGGAAGGGTGAGATTATATATATATATATATATATATAGAGAGAGAGAGAGAGAGAGGGAGAGGGAAGCAGTTTCGCGAGGCAATGGGGAAGAGGGAGTAATTGAGAGAGCGGGAAAAGCCCTTAATCTTCTCTAGAGATGGGAGAAAGAGAATGAGTTGTAAGAGCAAGGTCTCCCCTACATATTGAAGATGGATCTTCACTTTGCTTAATAACGTTTAGTACGGTTTTTTCGAAGTGCATTGGTTTTTTGCCTGGTGCAATCAAGCACCGTTGAATTGCATCGAGATAACGGTGCCTGATTGCACCAAGCAAAAAACCAATGCACTGTAGAGCAAGGTGTCATATGCCCCGATGGGCAAAGCACGGAAGAGATGCTCTACTTACTCTATGGTCCTCCTGACATTGGTATCCTTACTTCTTTTTTCTTGTTTTATTTTTATTTATTTTATAGAGGCATTCGATCAATCGTAATTCTTGAGATTCCTATATTTTACTTTGTTATTCATGTTAAGGTCATTTACTCTATTTTTGTAACTTGACCATGATAGCTTCCATAGTTATTCTCCTTGATTATGATCTTTATTATCTCCAGTTAACTTCAGTAAAGACCAACTCTGAACTCTGTAGACTGTTATTTGAGACTAGAAACAAATCTTTACTGGTGATTGAAGGTATTGATTGTTCATTGGATATCACGCATGATCGAAAAACTGTAAATCTCGATAAAGACGATAAGAACGATCAGAACAAAGATAAGGATAGTATGGTCACTATATCATGTTTGTTGAATTTTATTGACGTGTTATAGTCAGTCAGTGGAAAATAACGTACCATAAATTTTACAACGAATCATGTAAAGAAGCTAAATCCAACTTTATAAGGTGAGGTCACATGGACAAGCACACATAATTATCATTTTGTAGTTACAAAGGGTTCAAGGTGCTCGCTTGCAATTATTTGCATTTGGAAACCCATCCATCATTTGATAAGGTCAAGGAGTTATTGCATTTGGTTGAGATCACACAAACTGACATTGCTAAGCATTTGACATGTAAGAATACCGAGTTGGCGATAGACTTGAAGGGTTGATTGCATCGCTGCAAAATTGTCCAAGAAAAAAAAAAGATACAGATGAGAATAGTATTTATTCTAGAGTCCAATAAGGAAAAAAATATGCAGAAGAAAGCATTGTTACGGATTAGTGCTACTACTAGGGGTGGGCAAACGAGTTGAGGAACCGCGGATTCAAACCGAACTGGAACGTTTTACTCCAAACGGTTCGGTTTTTTATTTTATAAATTATGAAACGATTCGGTTCGGTTTCGGAACCGTTCTAAAACGGTTCGGTTCCAGTTCCTAAATTAATGTTTAAAACGGTTCGGTTCCAATCCGATTATATAAACCTCTTTAGATAGAAAAAATGGGTTTCTAACTGTAACACCCCCATTCATCTCATTCTCGGTCTCCACTTCACCCAGCCACCCACCATGATCTCATTCTCCACAAGCACGATGACGACGCACAAGCAGTGAGCAGATCTGATCTTCTTCCCATAGCCTCCTCACTCGATTGATTGAAGATTTGCTTCCTCATATTCAGGTTAGTTTGGGGTTTCTACTGCTGCTGCTGATGTTTGCTGGGGTTTCTACTACTGCTGTTGATGTGTTGAATAATTTGCTGCAAACCAATTGGTTCCATGCTTTAGTCCTTGGCACGATCACATATTTTTGGTGTTTCCCCTGTCGACATATGATTTAACTCAGTTCAGTCATATGTACTACTCATTGTTGTGTGCTCAGTCTATAATCTATGTTGCAAATTTTGCATTAAAACATTCTAACTTACAAAATCAGAAGAGAAATTGATATGTATTAGTTACAAAGAATATGTAATGATGAACTAGAATATAAGTCATATTGAAAAGAAGAGGACAAGGGTCTGCTCAGACATATTTGGTGTATCCTCTCATAATACAACCAGGGGAGTTATCCTTGATCAACATGTAGTACTATTAGCTTTTAAATTGTAAAATTAGTCCTTAATATAATAGCTACTCACTTCTTGGCCAAAGACAGCAAATTAATTAATACAAAAGTCAGCACTGCTCACCATATGGATTCTTCCTGATGTTCACATCTCAACAATATCTAAGGAGTATTTGTTAGTCTAATTCGGTTTGTTACAAATAATTGACTCTGAAAATTGAGATGTGGCAAACAAGAAAAATTGACTTTTTTGTCTCACATAATTTGATTCACATTTCTTCAGTTTGAAAAGATAATGTTTTTTTTATTATTATTAATATTTTTGGAGATATATAATATAGAAACCATTTGGAACCGTTGTAAACGATTCGAGTTAGGTTCGGTTTCAACGTTCAAAATGGAGGAACCGATCCGAATCGGAACCGTTAAAATTTAAACGGTTCGAGTTAGGTTCCTCAAAATTTGGAACCGATAAGAACAGTGCCCACCCCTAGCTACTACTAATCTCAGGATCTTGAGATTCAATCAGTGACAGAGCAAGGATTTTTGTTGAGGGGGGCGGAGTGATGTCATAATTAATTAAATATAATATAAAAATTAGTTACTTTAACATAATTTTTTTTTACTTGAATAAGACAAATGACTATACAAAACTTCATCTAATCTAATAAAAGATTTTCATTCAAAAAAATGATGAAGACCACTTTGGATATACAAAAATAGAGTTCTATAATTTGAACTTTTACACATCTACATCCATGAATACCAAAAAACTCTATCTCCCCCTCCCCAGTTAGAATAAAAAAATATTACAACTGGCTTCGACGCATTTTCATACCCTGAAATCGTTTCATGATTGCTTTGTTGTCAATGCCATCAAAAACTTCCTTTTCAATATACGTAACTAAACAATCATTCATCCAATCATCTCCCATTCGATTTCGTAACCGACTCTTCACTATATTCATAGCAGAAAATGCTCTTTCAACTGAACCGGTGGCAACTGATAAGATGAGTGACAATGTTATGACTAAATAAACCATGGGATAGACAAATTCCTTCTTGGTCTCAACCATCTTCTTAGCTAAACCGCTGAGTCCATTGACATATGAAAATTCATTGTTGAAACGCATATCAATAACATAAGTTTCCAATTGATCATGAAGTACCATAAGATCTACATTTGAAAAATCAGTTGGATAAAATTGAGCGAGCCGAATCAACCGCTGACTATCAAAAGCTGAAAAAGAATCACTTGGATTTAAGCATGTCATACAAAGAAGCAATTCGGTGTTCACCTCATCAAAGTGGTTATTTAGCTCTTGGAGTTGCATATCTATGCTGGTATAGAATAATTCAACTCGATAATGACATAGGTTGGTTAATTTTTCAGTATTGCGTCGTGATCTTCCTCGTTGTATAAATGTATCATCCATCTCAAGAACAACAATATCATGTTTTGCACAAAATGAAGCAACATTGTCCACAAGTATATCCCATCCATCTTCCCTCATCATTTGCAATCGTTATTTGGAGATTTTAACTAAGGTCATCGCATTGACAATATCTTGATCTTTTCTTTGTAATGCTATTGACAAATCCCAGGTTATCCCCAATATATCCTTCATTAAATGCAAATTGAAGATGAACTCAAAAGATTGCATAGACTCTAATAAAGCATATGCTTATCCCTTCTGATCCGAGTTTAAACCATGTTTCACAACAATCTGGAGCACATCAATCACTGAAGAAAAATTAAGAAACAAACTTATCAAGGTTTTATAGTAAGATCCCCAACGTGTATCACCAGGTCGTTTGAGATTGGTTTTTTGATTCAACCCTTGACCACTTGATAGTTCGCTACTATTGAGTTTCTCAAGAATTTTAACAGCTTGTTTGTCTCGAAAAATTTCCTGACGCTTGCATGAGCGTGCAACAATGTTCACCACACTTGAAACCAAGTTGGAGAATAAAGCAATCTAAGGATGATTCTTTGCAACATGTACAAGCGCTAACTGAAGTTGATGCTCAAAACAATTTACATAAAATGCAGACTTATTTTCCTTGAGAATCAAAGATTTAAGTCCGTTAAATTCGCCTTACATATTGCTCGCCCCATCATAACCTTGGCCACGTAACCTCGTTATATTCAAATTATGATCAGAAAACATTTTTACAAGTGTTGTCTTGAGTGAAATTGCTTTTGTTTCAGAAATGTGCATAATTCCAAGGAAACGTTCAACTATACATCCCTTCTTGTTCACATAGCGCAAGACAACAACCATTTGCTCTTTAACTGATACATCATAAGACTCATCAGTTAAAACGACAAATAATGCATCTCCAAGATCTTTGAGTATAGCAAGAGTGGTCTCACATGCAGTTGCACGTGTAATATCTTTTTGAATATCAGGTGCAGTGAATTTGTGGTTCTCTAGAACATTTTTTAGAACCACGCTCTTGATGTCTTCATTGTATTAGCTGTATATTGTAAAAGCTCCAAAAATTTTTCCTGGTTAATTGAATTTATTGATTCATCATCACCACAAAAAACCAATCCTAGTCGCAGAAGAAATCGAACGCAATCAACTGAAGCCGATAAACGAACCCGATATTCCGTTTTCTCTGCATCGGATTGCTTAGATAAAAATGATTGGATATGATGTTTTTGATTCATTAAACTTTGACTCTTCATATAAGCTTGGACATGCAAACTATTAGGTTTTCCTACATGAGTTTCAAGTCTTTTTTTTTCAATTACTGAATCCTTCACCAACAAAACAATCACCACCCCCTTGTTCTCCGACACTTCTAAAAAGATAGCAATGGAGACAAAATGCGACATCCTTTGTTATGCTATACTCCAGCCAACTCTTATACTCAGTAAACCAAGCTACATTAAAACGACGTAGCGCACCTCCTATTTTTTTTTGTGTGGAAATGTGTAGTTTATTGGCTAACAAGGACCCCTTTGTAAATAAGTTATTCTAACAACCTCTTGATCATTCGGATGGTAATCATAAATACGAATTCTTAAACCAAGATCAGTTGGAAGATTTGATAAGTCAACCTCTAAATGGCTTTTCTTTGAGATTGATTCTGATAAATTATGATCATCTTTATTTTGTGCTGGAGGTGGTATCACTTATTGACTTTCTTTTTAAAAACTTATCCATAACTGAAATAAAATGAATATTATATAAGACTGCATTCTATATATTTATATATTCTAAAACTTTAAATGAATAAATTAAAACCATATTTCCATGTAATAAATCATACATATTTCCAAAATAACAAATCAATATACCTCAATTAATGAAGCACCACAATAGAAGTATCGCCACCAATAATAGAACGCGCAAAATTGAAGATTTTCAAAGCTGCAATTGACACACAAGCAGTTGAATCAATTTGTAGTCTGTAATTCACACAGAAGCTTTGAGCAAAGAGGTTGTTCCAGAGTTTTAAAGTGAAACACAACTGCAGCAGAGTTTTAAAGGGGGGCAAAAAAAAAAACCTAATTGGGGTATACATAAATTATTTTTTTATCTCAAAAGTCAATGGTTCCTACCTTTTCTACTTTAGAGACTTCTATGATACACCAGAACAGTTAGAGAAGCAAACTGACTCTGGTAACTTTTGCTATATGTTTGATTTAATGATGTGCTACTGCTATGTTATGTGCCATTTGATTAGTTTATTAATTGTTCCTTGACTGCTCGGTTTCAATTGCGCAAAGCATAGTGGGCAATATTGGTGTTTCAAGTCTATAAGGTAAGGAAAAACTAGTTTCAAAGTTAGGCTAAGCTATGTGATTTGTGATGGGTGATATGCTGGTGTATTGATGTTGGGAGTTAAGCAATAAAATGTTCCTAAAGGAAGTGATAGAATGAGAGGTCTCACATGATACACTCAAATAAAAGGCTTAAGGCACCCACCATTACCAATGTTCCTGAAGTTGATGCGCAAGGAGAGCAGAACACGAAGATGAAGAAGAAGCTTTGAGCAAGGAGAGCAGAACACGAAGATGAAGAAGAAGCTTTGAGCAAAGGAGAGCAGAGATTGTTCCAGAGTTTTGAAGTGGAACACAACTACAACAGAGTTTTAAAGGGGGAAAAAAAAACCTAATTGGGGTATACATAAAAAAAAATTCTCTCAAAAGTCAGTGGGGGCAAGTGCCCCCACGTGAATCTGTGCATGGATTCAATGCAACAAATAACAAACCAAACAATATAAACGAAGGCAAGCAACCAACCAATGCAATAAACAAAAGGAAATAAAAAACAAAAAACACACGGCCAAACCTACCTATATCTACGAAACGCACCATAATCCAATATGAATTTGATAATCAAGTTTTCCAATCACCATTGAAGCCTCACTCAATCTCTTGGTACACACAAACCTCCCACAAGAAACTCGATATATAGATTCATACAAGGAAGGCATATTCTTTTATGTAAGGAAACATTCTATTTTCTCATACAAGGAAACTTTTTATTCTCTCGTATAAGGAAACTTCAAATTCTCTCATACAAAAAATGGCTTTTTTGAGTTTGACACTCATTACTTTAGGTCTAATTGAGTTTGACACTCATTTTAAAACTAATATAGTCTAACCCTCAAACTAATGTTGACTATAACGGTCAATGTAATTGATTACGTTTGACTTGTTTAAATATCTTAAAACTCAGATATACCCTTCACTTTAGACAACATGTGCGAGGCACAAGCTTGGCTAAAACATATCCATAATTTATCAAAGGGCCATGATTCATTTGATGGATCAGGGATCCAACGGTCTAAAATGTAGACCAATCCAATGGTACATGGATCTCGATGAGATCTGACTCCTTTCACTTCTTCATCTCCTTGGCCAATGCTCTGCTTCTCCATGACAACCATTTATACCCCTCTTTGACCCCAATATAGAAAATAAATAATTTTATCACTCAACTTCTTTTCTTTACCTGAATCTGAAAAAGAAAAATCAGGTCCTCCTGCTAATCCCTTTTTCTATGGAAATAAGCAAATCAGTCCCAACAATGATGTTGGTTGGGTCGAATAGCTCCTCTTCAACACTTCTCCTCATCACTCCATTTCTCAAAACCCAAATCTAATTACAAGGTAACTTTCCAACTTGTTTGAACAAATTAATTAGACTATAGATACTTGTTCTTTCGAACATGTCTGTTTTGTTTTTGTGGATATAATAGCTCCACTTTAGGCAAATATTTGTCATATGTGAGAAAATTGGGTTATGGGATTCTTGAATTATTGGCGGAAGGGTTGAAGATTGAAGAGAGGAGTGTGTTTAGTAAGCTCTTAATGGATGAACATAATGACTTTGTTTTCAGGCTGAACCATTACCCACCATGTCCACAAGTAAATAAGAGTGTGATTGGATTTGGTGAACACACTGATCCTCAGATAATTTCAATTTTGAGATCCAATGATACTTCTGGGCTTCAAATCAGTCTCAAAGATGGGAATTGGGTCTCAGTTCCAACTGATCGCAATTGTTTCTTCATCATTGTGGGCGACTCCATGCAGGTAATTATAAAAAAAAAAAAATAAATAAATAAATAAATAAATAAACATATCAATTTTAAGGAGGAAGAGCAAGAAGCGTTTCCTCTCACTGACAAATCAACAATCATTAATTCCTCTACACAGTAGAGTTGGAGCATCCACACACAATGTTGTCAACCCTTTCATTGGAGGAGGAAGATGGTTGAGATGGAGTAGAAACTGTTGGGAAACTAAACCAACTTCTCTTCTTCTATTAGAACTTAAATTTCATACAAATCTCTCTCCTTTCCAAACTAAAATTTCTTCAACCCAATCTTTTTACTTTGAATCCCACCCAAAAATTCCATCTTTTCAATTTGCATGTTGTTTGCCATATTACTTTTTCTTAAAAAATAAAAATTATTGCCCAGATTCAGTAAACCTTTTCAATCATCAATGGAAACCCAAATCTGCATTAACTTTCCATATCACACTACACCAAAAATACTCATTAGTAATGGTTTTAAACCGTGGGGGTAATTCATTGTCACGGCTTAGAGCCGTGGGCTGTGGAGGCGTCGCTAAATCCCCAGTAACGATTAAAAACCGTGGCAAAAATATTAGTAACGATTTTATACTCGAGGACGGTTGATGATTTAGCCGCGGTTCTAAACCGTTGCAAGTTATGGCCACGGTTCTAAGCCGTTGCAATATTTGTAGCCACAGTTTAAAACCGTGGCAAAAATTTTTATTTTTATTATTTTTATTTTGTCACGGTGTTAAGCCAATGCAGTTCTACTGACAATGATGCAATACAGGCAATGAAGATAAATTACAGATTGAAGAACTTGTAATTGTAACTCTGGATTGATGACAGTAAATGGAATGGATTGTATTCAATAAGAAAGCTAATTCGAGATGACTAATCTCCTGTAAAGCAAATGCTCAAGTGTACAATCTATCTAACATTTCAGATTGGTGTTTTCACTGTTCATGAACAGTGAAATGGGTGTGTTTGTCCTACGTGGCGTTTATGTCTTTGGTGGTAACTTAAAGTGAAAAATTTGAACCCCCGACTCTTAACCTTCCAATCTCTCAAACTCTCCCGCATCCCTCCCCAAATCAACCCATTTTCTCCCTCATTTCTCGGTGCTCTCTGCTTTGCTTTCTCTGCAAAAAATGGTGGTGCCTCCCTCGCTATCCAACATCCTCTCTTGATTATTCTGAAGACGAAGAAGATTTCATCATGGAGTCTTGAAAGCGGTGAATACTTAGGAGAGATCTCGGCTCTCTGTTTCCTCAATCCTCCTTCGCATCTCTCTTTCTTCCCTCTTCTCCTCGCCGGTTAGTATCATCTCTTTGTCTCACTGCTGTGTTTCAGATGTTTGATTTAGGGTTCATTTGAACTTAAAGTTTGGATCTTTATGTCGTTCTTGAAATATTGATATAAGGGTTTGGCTTTGTTTTTGTTGTTTGTTACTGTTACTGGCTCTTTGTATCATCTATTTTTTTTTTCTATTGTTTCTTGATTCATCAATTTCAACTCTGGTGTTTTGTCATAAAAATTGATTGGTTTTAGCATGGAATTGGATTCATGTTCATGGAGAACTTTGCAATATACCCGTTTTTGAATTTTTTTTTCTATTGTTCACGTTTTTGAATTTTTTCGTTCAATGGGTTTCATTGATGCAAAGATTTCTCAATGGTTTGTGATTTCATCTCCAAATTTTTATAAATTTCATAGAAATCTGAGCCTACAAGACACTCTGTTTTTTCTTTTTCTCTGTGCAAATTTGAGACACTATTGTGCTAATTTTTGAAATTTTTGATTTGATGGGGTTGATGAATGCGAAGTTTAAAACCTACAAAAAATCACTAATTTCGCTCTTCTATTCAAGTTCCGACACTGTTTTATTATTTTAAAGGGATGGAGAGTGATGAAGAGATAAGGAGAGTGCCTGAACTGGGCAGTGAAGGGACTGGCGCATTGATATCGGGTCTAGATGGTGGTCCAGACCGGGTTCAGGCATCAACAGAGGCGGCTCAGAGGAAGAGAGGGAGAAGTCCAGCTGATAAAGAGAACAAACGCTTGAAGAGGTGAGTAAAGAGGTCAAAAGGTCTAAATTTTTATTAATAATAGCAAATTTATGTAATTTATTTGGAATTAATACATTGTTATTTTATTGTGGATGAAAGGTTGTTGAGGAACAGAGTTTCAGCACAACAAGCAAGGGAGAGGAAGAAGGCATACTTGAATGAGTTGGAGGTGAGAGTGAAGGATTTGGAGAAGAAAAACTCTGAGCTTGATGAGAGACTCTCCACATTGCAAAATGAGAATCAGATGCTTAGACATGTATGTATTATTATGCCTTTGCCTTACCTATGCACCGTCGTTATCATGGCATGAAAAATGATAGGTTCATTACATACATTGCCCATCTTCTTCATCATTTAGGATATTAGGGTATTGGACTATTGGTATTGTTATTGCTATTTGTTCATGTACCTTTATTGATTCGTATATTGTTTAAAATAGGGTTGTCTATGGGTAGATTCCATTTTTGGTTGTGAAAGGTCTCGAAGTATAAATTATAAGTCAATGACTAAAATTACCAAATTATGGATTGATTCCATTCACACGAGCTGTGAGCATCGATAATTGCATCAAATGTTTGATTAAAGGCCTCAACGAAGAGTGTTTGGGTTAACACAAGCATACATGTATACATGCAAAAGTTACCCTGTACAAACACAAGATGAATGTGAAGTAATTTAGTATTATCAGGTGTTGAGTTTCCTTCATAGGTTGCAATCTCAGCTACCACCATTGCTAGCTTTATTATGGGGGCAGCATGGCTGTGTGTGTGTGATTCAGATTTGAACCATCATTTTTTTTAATCATGAATTGGTGACATTCCATTCCATGTATTTCTCATGTAACTATGAATAATGTTATCGACCAATTGATTGGCGTGGTGGGTGATAAAATCTGAAGTAGGGATGGATGCAGAAGGGAGCAATAGCTTTATTCTAGGCTCCACCTTCCAACTTAACCCATGCATTTGCCCTCTAGACTCCACACAATTCAAAATTAAAGTGATTTGGTCGTATAGCTTAAAGGTTTCTTGACCACAGAGTCTAGACCATGCATGCATGTGACTTGATTCAATCTATTCTACAAAATTATGAAAATTGATTGAGCCACTTGCAATACAAGGCTTCACCTTCTAATTCATTCAGCCACTGTGTATTTCCCTACTTCTCACAATATCAAGGAAATGTTAATGGTGACTGGGTTAAGTATTGGATACTTGGTTGTTCCGGAGACAATTTGGGTTTAACAGACTGTGATACTACTGAATTATCAATTCGAAATATGAAAAAAGATCAAAATTGCATACAAAGGAATGGTTTTTCTCCTGTCTAAAGAGTAATTATTTGCTGTAATTTAAAATTGCATACAAATGAATGTTTTTTCTCCTGTCTAAGAGTAATGATTTGCTGTAATTAAAAAATATATGTTAGGGTTTTTGATCTTGACCCATTTGAAATCTTGGTTTAAGAACGTGTGGGTTTGTGTTATTGCATTCAAGTCACCATTTTTTGAATCAGGTATCATGCAATTTGATGTTAAAGCTGCATTGAAAGATGACTATTTAATGAAAAATATATGATTTTTTTTTGCCCATTTCACATTGCATTTGGTGGGTTTTGGTTGGAGTGGTGAAGATCAATAATTAGATTACCAGGGTTTAGGTTATCTTAATGGGTTTTTAACAAAAAGAGTGTTGGAGATCCAATGTAATAAGCATTCAATTGTTATAGTCAGGGGGGTTGGGAGTGAATTTTTCCTTGGGTTTATGTCCCATTTGTTTTGGTTGATTCAGTTCTGCATTTTAGTTGGGTAGTGAAATAGGACATTTGTTTTGGTTGATTCAGGTTCTGCATTTTAGTTGGGTGGTGAAATCAACAATTAGTGTTACTAGGCACAAATCCTATTTATGTGACTAGCAATGAATCCAATTTAAATATTTGTAGTTGTTGATTGTCTATTTTTCCTTGATTGATGCCAGATTTACCTTTCATCAAACTGTTGATGCTTGAAACTTCTACTGTTATTTTTTGGTTTCTGAGATTGCAAAACGTGTAGTTAAATGATCTTCTTGCAATTGCTGACCTACTTCCAGTTGGAACCATGAGTTTTGTCTTTCGGGGTTCTAAGGGAGACATAGAAAGTGGATTTTCAGAATTTATGCCTGAACGTCATGCAGTGGTATGTTAACGATAATTCTTCACTGTTTTTGGTGTTTGTGGAGCTGTAGAGAAAAGTTTGTCATTTTCCATTATACATTGTTTCATGACATTTGTGTTCAAATCAACCCATCTTCTCCAAGTTCTCTTTTTTCGTCCTCCACACCACTTTCCTCAAACAAAGGTTTTCTCTTTCACTACGCTCAAACGTCCTTCAACGTATCTAGGTAAATTTTTTATTTTTTATTTTTTCCCCTCCTTTTCGACTTCTCTTCTCATTCTCTGTTTTGTTTTTCTTCAATCAACTTCCCATCAAAGATTCTGTTGTTGATGCTTTGTTGAAGTCATTTGGATTTAGGTTTCCTTGATTAATGGAAAAAAAAACTTTTGGGATTCTTGAATTTAGATTAGTTTTTGTGTGTGTTTGATTTGGGTGTTTCAACCATAGAATGATATTAGGGGAGGAGTGCTTTGTTATCAAGGTAAGTTTTTTTCCCCTATCCTTTTCGATTTCTCTTCTCATTGTCTGTTTTTTTTTTCAATCAACTTTCCATCAAAGATATCTCGCTGTACTGCCCATTGAAGAAATCTGTTGTTGATGCTTTGTTGAAGTTATTTGGATTTAGGTTTGCTTGATTAATGGAAAATCAAGGGGAAAATGACACTTTGATGGTGCTAAAATTGTCGGGCCAAGTGGTTTTTAGTAAGTAGGTGCCAAGAATTGCACCATACAGTGGTGACTGGGATCAATTTGGGAACAAATATTTGAAAATCACTCATTGTGCTCTAATGGTTGATAATGACATTTTGAAATACAAAGTTTATATGCACAGGGTTTAGAGTTTAGTTGGTAATAGTTATGAGTTATTTGTTTTTTTTTATCGCTCTCTGGTAGATGGGTGAATTCTGAAGAATGGATTGAAGTTGATTATTTTCTTCTTTGTTGTGTTTAAAGACCGCAAGGAGTTTATTCAAAGTGTACCTTCTGATCGATATGAGCCATTGTAATTTTGTTGTTTTATGTTATTTACATTTGCAGTTTGGGGGTATATTAATTTGTTGTATATGCATTTCCATTGTGTTTGGATGGGAATATCATCTTAAGCTTTAGAGAAGTTTGATTACAAGGGAATTTACGTTTGGTCTGATATGTCAATTATCAGATCCCAGGACAAGGCTTGGTGCTTATTACTTTGTTTTTCATGTTCTCTTGACTAATCGATGTCTGATTTGAGATGATTTTATTTGTTTTCAAATTTTCTATGTTTGTGTTCTTTGAGTTTGGGTGCCAGTCATTGGATGTTAAAATTCTGGATGGAATATCATTGTCTGATAGTGTGCAAACTGACTTTCTTCAGAGATGATATGAAGATGGTATAAGTGAAGTCTGAAAGAAAACGTGTCCGATAATACAAACAAGATATGGCCTCAACTTAGCCACCACCTCCACCATTTTACAAGCTGTACAAGGATTATCTATAAAATCCATTGAAGAAATCTGTTGTTCTTGATGCTTTGTTGAAGTTATTTGGATTTAGGTTTGCTTGATTAATGGAATTGCAATCTTGCTCTTCTTCACCGTGTGTGCTAGGGTTCTTCTTCCTTTATCTGTAATGGCGCCAACAAGCTCCATTCAACTGGATTCTTCTCCTTCATCTATATGCCAGAAGACCAAATAGGAGGAGATTCATCTCTTCTTCCGCCTCCAACCACTTACCAAACAGTTCGGAGAGAGAATCTCGCAAACGGATGTGAGTTTCCCCAATTTCGAGTTCACTTATTTTTATCCTTTTGTATGCCATATTTTGCAATTTTTGCTCAATGGGTTTGATTAATTTGGTGGTTTTTTTTAATGTGTTTGATTAATTTGGTTTTGTTCTTTTTAATGGGCTCAAAGAGATTCAATAATCGTAAGATTCAAGCAGCGTCTCTCAATCTCTACCACCAGATCCACATGAAATTGCCTCTCCTCAAGGTTCCTAGCTCCCAGGTACGTTTTAAACTACACCTTTGTTCAAAATCCAATCTTTTTGAGTTTCTGTTGAGTTCCATTAGTTCAGATTGAAAAAGAAAATTTTGATCATTTTTTATCAGATTCGGTTGGTTTATGTTGTTTTTTATTACATGAGTTTTTTTTGTTTGTCAAAGTTAATTCATTTTAAGTGTTTTTTTTTAAAAAATGAAATAAAAACCCAATTGCGATTATTCAACAATTTTGTGAAAGTACGATGTACTCTATAGTAGTGCCGACGGCACGGAACTGGATGGGCTCTCTCAAAACAGAGCGTACCTGTTTGCTGCGCTGCGTTACTGCTGCGCTGCGATTGCTGGTGCTGTTACGCGGGTTCTGCTGGTGCTGTTGCTACTGCGCTGCGTTGCTGCTGCTACTGCTGTTCTGTTTTGCTGCTGCTACTGCTGTTCTGTTTTGCTGCTGCGGCGTTGCGGTGCTGCTGTCTGTCGCAGCGTTGTGGACACGGCCCGAAGAGGCTGTTTTGTTTGTTTTTCTGAGTGCTGCGGTTTTGATTAGCTTGCGGCCAGCTGAGATGCTGCGGCACGCGGTTGGATAGTGTGTATGCGGGTTGTTTTGTTCAGATGTCGAAGTCCCCCTCACCTGAACCTCAATTGTCTTCGTCATCTCGGCCAAGGTAAGTTTTAAGCTAATCATGAATTATGTAGCCATAAATGATTCATTGGTATGTTGAAAGCTAATCATGAATTGTGTGTGTGTGATTCAGATTTGAACCATCATTTTTTTTAATCATGAATTGGTGACATTCCATTCCATGTATTTCTCATGTAACTATGAATAATGTTATCGACCAATTGATTGGCGTGGTGGGTGATAAAATCTGAAGTAGGGATGGATGCAGAAGGGAGCAATAGCTTTATTCTAGGCTCCACCTTCCAACTTAACCCATGCATTTGCCCTCTAGACTCCACACAATTCAAAATTAAAGTGATTTGGTCGTATAGCTTAAAGGTTTCTTGACCACAGAGTCTAGACCATGCATGCATGTGACTTGATTCAATCTATTCTACAAAATTATGAAATTGATTGAGCCACTTGCAATACAAGGCTTCACCTTCTAATTCATTCAGCCACTGTGTATTTCCCTACTTCTCACAATATCAAGGAAATGTTAATGGTGACTGGGTTAAGTATTGGATACTTGGTTGTTCCGGAGACAATTTGGGTTTAACAGACTGTGATACTACTGAATTATCAATTCGAAATATGAAAAAAGATCAAAATTGCATACAAAGGAATGGTTTTTCTCCTGTCTAAAGAGTAATTATTTGCTGTAATTTAAAATTGCATACAAATGAATGTTTTTCTCCTGTCTAAGAGTAATGATTTGCTGTAATTAAAAAATATATGTTAGGGTTTTTGATCTTGACCCATTTGAAATCTTGGTTTAAGAACGTGTGGGTTTGTGTTATTGCATTCAAGTCACCATTTTTTGAATCAGGTATCATGCAATTTGATGTTAAAGCTGCATTGAAAGATGACTATTTAATGAAAAATATATGATTTTTTTTGCCCATTTCACATTGCATTTGGTGGGTTTTGGTTGGAGTGGTGAAGATCAATAATTAGATTACCAGGGTTTAGGTTATCTTAATGGGTTTTTAACAAAAAGAGTGTTGGAGATCCAATGTAATAAGCATTCAATTGTTATAGTCAGGGGGGTTGGGAGTGAATTTTTCCTTGGGTTTATGTCCCATTTGTTTTGGTTGATTCAGTTCTGCATTTTAGTTGGGTAGTGAAATAGGACATTTGTTTTGGTTGATTCAGGTTCTGCATTTTAGTTGGGTGGTGAAATCAACAATTAGTGTTACTAGGCACAAATCCTATTTATGTGACTAGCAATGAATCCAATTTAAATATTTGTAGTTGTTGATTGTCTATTTTTCCTTGATTGATGCCAGATTTACCTTTCATCAAACTGTTGATGCTTGAAACTTCTACTGTTATTTTTTGGTTTCTGAGATTGCAAAACGTGTAGTTAAATGATCTTCTTGCAATTGCTGACCTACTTCCAGTTGGAACCATGAGTTTTGTCTTTCGGGGTTCTAAGGGAGACATAGAAAGTGGATTTTCAGAATTTATGCCTGAACGTCATGCAGTGGTATGTTAACGATAATTCTTCACTGTTTTTGGTGTTTGTGGAGCTGTAGAGAAAAGTTTGTCATTTTCCATTATACATTGTTTCATGACATTTGTGTTCAAATCAACCCATCTTCTCCAAGTTCTCTTTTTTCGTCCTCCACACCACTTTCCTCAAACAAAGGTTTTCTCTTTCACTACGCTCAAACGTCCTTCAACGTATCTAGGTAAATTTTTTTATTTTTTATTTTTTCCCCTCCTTTTCGACTTCTCTTCTCATTCTCTGTTTTGTTTTCTTCAATCAACTTCCCATCAAAGATTCTGTTGTTGATGCTTTGTTGAAGTCATTTGGATTTAGGTTTCCTTGATTAATGGAAAAAAAAACTTTTGGGATTCTTGAATTTAGATTAGTTTTTGTGTGTGTTTGATTTGGGTGTTTCAACCATAGAATGATATTAGGGGAGGAGTGCTTTGTTATCAAGGTAAGTTTTTTTCCCCTATCCTTTTCGATTTCTCTTCTCATTGTCTGTTTTTTTTTTCAATCAACTTTCCATCAAAGATATCTCGCTGTACTGCCCATTGAAGAAATCTGTTGTTGATGCTTTGTTGAAGTTATTTGGATTTAGGTTTGCTTGATTAATGGAAAATCAAGGGGAAAATGACACTTTGATGGTGCTAAAATTGTCGGGCCAAGTGGTTTTTAGTAAGTAGGTGCCAAGAATTGCACCATACAGTGGTGACTGGGATCAATTTGGGAACAAATATTTGAAAATCACTCATTGTGCTCTAATGGTTGATAATGACATTTTGAAATACAAAGTTTATATGCACAGGGTTTAGAGTTTAGTTGGTAATAGTTATGAGTTATTTGTTTTTTTTTTATCGCTCTCTGGTAGATGGGTGAATTCTGAAGAATGGATTGAAGTTGATTATTTTCTTCTTTGTTGTGTTTAAAGACCGCAAGGAGTTTATTCAAAGTGTACCTTCTGATCGATATGAGCCATTGTAATTTTGTTGTTTTATGTTATTTACATTTGCAGTTTGGGGGTATATTAATTTGTTGTATATGCATTTCCATTGTGTTTGGATGGGAATATCATCTTAAGCTTTAGAGAAGTTTGATTACAAGGGAATTTACGTTTGGTCTGATATGTCAATTATCAGATCCCAGGACAAGGCTTGGTGCTTATTACTTTGTTTTTCATGTTCTCTTGACTAATCGATGTCTGATTTGAGATGATTTTATTTGTTTTCAAATTTTCTATGTTTGTGTTCTTTGAGTTTGGGTGCCAGTCATTGGATGTTAAAATTCTGGATGGAATATCATTGTCTGATAGTGTGCAAACTGACTTTCTTCAGAGATGATATGAAGATGGTATAAGTGAAGTCTGAAAGAAAACGTGTCCGATAATACAAACAAGATATGGCCTCAACTTAGCCACCACCTCCACCATTTTACAAGCTGTACAAGGATTATCTATAAAATCCATTGAAGAAATCTGTTGTTCTTGATGCTTTGTTGAAGTTATTTGGATTTAGGTTTGCTTGATTAATGGAATTGCAATCTTGCTCTTCTTCACCGTGTGTGCTAGGGTTCTTCTTCCTTTATCTGTAATGGCGCCAACAAGCTCCATTCAACTGGATTCTTCTCCTTCATCTATATGCCAGAAGACCAAATAGGAGGAGATTCATCTCTTCTTCCGCCTCCAACCACTTACCAAACAGTTCGGAGAGAGAATCTCGCAAACGGATGTGAGTTTCCCCAATTTCGAGTTCACTTATTTTTATCCTTTTGTATGCCATATTTTGCAATTTTTGCTCAATGGGTTTGATTAATTTGGTGGTTTTTTTTTAATGTGTTTGATTAATTTGGTTTTGTTCTTTTTAATGGGCTCAAAGAGATTCAATAATCGTAAGATTCAAGCAGCGTCTCTCAATCTCTACCACCAGATCCACATGAAATTGCCTCTCCTCAAGGTTCCTAGCTCCCAGGTACGTTTTAAACTACACCTTTGTTCAAAATCCAATCTTTTTGAGTTTCTGTTGAGTTCCATTAGTTCAGATTGAAAAAGAAAATTTTGATCATTTTTTATCAGATTCGGTTGGTTTATGTTGTTTTTTATTACATGAGTTTTTTTTGTTTGTCAAAGTTAATTCATTTTAAGTGTTTTTTTTTAAAAAATGAAATAAAAACCCAATTGCGATTATTCAACAATTTTGTGAAAGTACGATGTACTCTATAGTAGTGCCGACGGCACGGAACTGGATGGGCTCTCTCAAAACAGAGCGTACCTGTTTGCTGCGCTGCGTTACTGCTGCGCTGCGATTGCTGGTGCTGTTACGCGGGTTCTGCTGGTGCTGTTGCTACTGCGCTGCGTTGCTGCTGCTACTGCTGTTCTGTTTTGCTGCTGCTACTGCTGTTCTGTTTTGCTGCTGCGGCGTTGCGGTGCTGCTGTCTGTCGCAGCGTTGTGGACACGGCCCGAAGAGGCTGTTTTGTTTGTTTTTCTGAGTGCTGCGGTTTTGATTAGCTTGCGGCCAGCTGAGATGCTGCGGCACGCGGTTGGATAGTGTGTATGCGGGTTGTTTTGTTCAGATGTCGAAGTCCCCCTCACCTGAACCTCAATTGTCTTCGTCATCTCGGCCAAGGTAAGTTTTAAGCTAATCATGAATTATGTAGCCATAAATGATTCATTGGTATGTTGAAAGCTAATCATGAATTGTGTGTGTGTGATTCAGATTTGAACCATCATTTTTTTTAATCATGAATTGGTGACATTCCATTCCATGTATTTCTCATGTAACTATGAATAATGTTATCGACCAATTGATTGGCGTGGTGGGTGATAAAATCTGAAGTAGGGATGGATGCAGAAGGGAGCAATAGCTTTATTCTAGGCTCCACCTTCCAACTTAACCCATGCATTTGCCCTCTAGACTCCACACAATTCAAAATTAAAGTGATTTGGTCGTATAGCTTAAAGGTTTCTTGACCACAGAGTCTAGACCATGCATGCATGTGACTTGATTCAATCTATTCTACAAAATTATGAAAATTGATTGAGCCACTTGCAATACAAGGCTTCACCTTCTAATTCATTCAGCCACTGTGTATTTCCCTACTTCTCACAATATCAAGGAAATGTTAATGGTGACTGGGTTAAGTATTGGATACTTGGTTGTTCCGGAGACAATTTGGGTTTAACAGACTGTGATACTACTGAATTATCAATTCGAAATATGAAAAAAGATCAAAATTGCATACAAAGGAATGGTTTTTCTCCTGTCTAAAGAGTAATTATTTGCTGTAATTTAAAATTGCATACAAATGAATGTTTTTTCTCCTGTCTAAGAGTAATGATTTGCTGTAATTAAAAAATATATGTTAGGGTTTTTGATCTTGACCCATTTGAAATCTTGGTTTAAGAACGTGTGGGTTTGTGTTATTGCATTCAAGTCACCATTTTTTGAATCAGGTATCATGCAATTTGATGTTAAAGCTGCATTGAAAGATGACTATTTAATGAAAAATATATGATTTTTTTTTGCCCATTTCACATTGCATTTGGTGGGTTTTGGTTGGAGTGGTGAAGATCAATAATTAGATTACCAGGGTTTAGGTTATCTTAATGGGTTTTTAACAAAAAGAGTGTTGGAGATCCAATGTAATAAGCATTCAATTGTTATAGTCAGGGGGGTTGGGAGTGAATTTTTCCTTGGGTTTATGTCCCATTTGTTTTGGTTGATTCAGTTCTGCATTTTAGTTGGGTAGTGAAATAGGACATTTGTTTTGGTTGATTCAGGTTCTGCATTTTAGTTGGGTGGTGAAATCAACAATTAGTGTTACTAGGCACAAATCCTATTTATGTGACTAGCAATGAATCCAATTTAAATATTTGTAGTTGTTGATTGTCTATTTTTCCTTGATTGATGCCAGATTTACCTTTCATCAAACTGTTGATGCTTGAAACTTCTACTGTTATTTTTTGGTTTCTGAGATTGCAAAACGTGTAGTTAAATGATCTTCTTGCAATTGCTGACCTACTTCCAGTTGGAACCATGAGTTTTGTCTTTCGGGGTTCTAAGGGAGACATAGAAAGTGGATTTTCAGAATTTATGCCTGAACGTCATGCAGTGGTATGTTAACGATAATTCTTCACTGTTTTTGGTGTTTGTGGAGCTGTAGAGAAAAGTTTGTCATTTTCCATTATACATTGTTTCATGACATTTGTGTTCAAATCAACCCATCTTCTCCAAGTTCTCTTTTTTCGTCCTCCACACCACTTTCCTCAAACAAAGGTTTTCTCTTTCACTACGCTCAAACGTCCTTCAACGTATCTAGGTAAATTTTTTATTTTTTATTTTTTCCCCTCCTTTTCGACTTCTCTTCTCATTCTCTGTTTTGTTTTTCTTCAATCAACTTCCCATCAAAGATTCTGTTGTTGATGCTTTGTTGAAGTCATTTGGATTTAGGTTTCCTTGATTAATGGAAAAAAAAACTTTTGGGATTCTTGAATTTAGATTAGTTTTTGTGTGTGTTTGATTTGGGTGTTTCAACCATAGAATGATATTAGGGGAGGAGTGCTTTGTTATCAAGGTAAGTTTTTTTCCCCTATCCTTTTCGATTTCTCTTCTCATTGTCTGTTTTTTTTTTCAATCAACTTTCCATCAAAGATATCTCGCTGTACTGCCCATTGAAGAAATCTGTTGTTGATGCTTTGTTGAAGTTATTTGGATTTAGGTTTGCTTGATTAATGGAAAATCAAGGGGAAAATGACACTTTGATGGTGCTAAAATTGTCGGGCCAAGTGGTTTTAGTAAGTAGGTGCCAAGAATTGCACCATACAGTGGTGACTGGGATCAATTTGGGAACAAATATTTGAAAATCACTCATTGTGCTCTAATGGTTGATAATGACATTTTGAAATACAAAGTTTATATGCACAGGGTTTAGAGTTTAGTTGGTAATAGTTATGAGTTATTTGTTTTTTTTTTATCGCTCTCTGGTAGATGGGTGAATTCTGAAGAATGGATTGAAGTTGATTATTTTCTTCTTTGTTGTGTTTAAAGACCGCAAGGAGTTTATTCAAAGTGTACCTTCTGATCGATATGAGCCATTGTAATTTTGTTGTTTTATGTTATTTACATTTGCAGTTTGGGGGTATATTAATTTGTTGTATATGCATTTCCATTGTGTTTGGATGGGAATATCATCTTAAGCTTTAGAGAAGTTTGATTACAAGGGAATTTACGTTTGGTCTGATATGTCAATTATCAGATCCCAGGACAAGGCTTGGTGCTTATTACTTTGTTTTTCATGTTCTCTTGACTAATCGATGTCTGATTTGAGATGATTTTATTTGTTTTCAAATTTTCTATGTTTGTGTTCTTTGAGTTTGGGTGCCAGTCATTGGATGTTAAAATTCTGGATGGAATATCATTGTCTGATAGTGTGCAAACTGACTTTCTTCAGAGATGATATGAAGATGGTATAAGTGAAGTCTGAAAGAAAACGTGTCCGATAATACAAACAAGATATGGCCTCAACTTAGCCACCACCTCCACCATTTTACAAGCTGTACAAGGATTATCTATAAAATCCATTGAAGAAATCTGTTGTTCTTGATGCTTTGTTGAAGTTATTTGGATTTAGGTTTGCTTGATTAATGGAATTGCAATCTTGCTCTTCTTCACCGTGTGTGCTAGGGTTCTTCTTCCTTTATCTGTAATGGCGCCAACAAGCTCCATTCAACTGGATTCTTCTCCTTCATCTATATGCCAGAAGACCAAATAGGAGGAGATTCATCTCTTCTTCCGCCTCCAACCACTTACCAAACAGTTCGGAGAGAGAATCTCGCAAACGGATGTGAGTTTCCCCAATTTCGAGTTCACTTATTTTTATCCTTTTGTATGCCATATTTTGCAATTTTTGCTCAATGGGTTTGATTAATTTGGTGGTTTTTTTTTAATGTGTTTGATTAATTTGGTTTTGTTCTTTTTAATGGGCTCAAAGAGATTCAATAATCGTAAGATTCAAGCAGCGTCTCTCAATCTCTACCACCAGATCCACATGAAATTGCCTCTCCTCAAGGTTCCTAGCTCCCAGGTACGTTTTAAACTACACCTTTGTTCAAAATCCAATCTTTTTGAGTTTCTGTTGAGTTCCATTAGTTCAGATTGAAAAAGAAAATTTTGATCATTTTTTATCAGATTCGGTTGGTTTATGTTGTTTTTTATTACATGAGTTTTTTTTTGTTTGTCAAAGTTAATTCATTTTAAGTGTTTTTTTTTAAAAAATGAAATAAAACCCAATTGCGATTATTCAACAATTTTGTGAAAGTACGATGTACTCTATAGTAGTGCCGACGGCACGGAACTGGATGGGCTCTCTCAAAACAGAGCGTACCTGTTTGCTGCGCTGCGTTACTGCTGCGCTGCGATTGCTGGTGCTGTTACGCGGGTTCTGCTGGTGCTGTTGCTACTGCGCTGCGTTGCTGCTGCTACTGCTGTTCTGTTTTGCTGCTGCTACTGCTGTTCTGTTTTGCTGCTGCGGCGTTGCGGTGCTGCTGTCTGTCGCAGCGTTGTGGACACGGCCCGAAGAGGCTGTTTTGTTTGTTTTTCTGAGTGCTGCGGTTTTGATTAGCTTGCGGCCAGCTGAGATGCTGCGGCACGCGGTTGGATAGTGTGTATGCGGGTTGTTTTGTTCAGATGTCGAAGTCCCCCTCACCTGAACCTCAATTGTCTTCGTCATCTCGGCCAAGGTAAGTTTTAAGCTAATCATGAATTATGTAGCCATAAATGATTCATTGGTATGTTGAAGTGGACACTAATTCGAGTGCTTGAATTTGACTCCAGTGTGGAGTGTCAGATTCAACGCAACCCCAAATATGGATTTGGGTACCCAGTGCTACAATATGCTTAGTTTGGACAAAAATGCCAAGTGATGTGGTGAATAGGATAGGACCTCCTATATTGTGTCAAACACTTATTGATAAGCTATATATAATTGAGATCATATATTCCATGAAGAAAATTCGATTATGGAAGGAAAAAATGGAAATATGCAACAACGTCAAATTAGTATCATAGAATGAAATCCTCAAAAATAAAATCTCAAGTGTCACACAGCATGAATGTTGTGGTAGGTGGATACAATTATGCCACTGTTTTGAAGAAGTCCATTTGGGCTTCTTTGGTGATTGAATCTCAATCACTTTGCCAGTTGGTTTTATTGCTTTACATTATACAAGGAGCTTCATCACAGCACATTTATTTAAGAAACCGAACTATATACTAGATGATCAAATATTTTGAACTGCTATTTATCATAAGTTTAAAGTGATCTTTCTCCAATGGAATTAAATGATGAGTTTCTAATCATGATTAAGTATGTCTATCAGGGAATTAAATGGACCTGCAGGAATGGATGATCAAGAAAATACGATTGCGACAGTTGCTCAATTCGTTGAGCAGCTACATACTAAAATGTCTTCACCAACTGAGAAGGATCTCATTACAACACGTTTATTGGATATTGCCAAAGCAAGAAAAGACGCAAGGTTACTTATAGGTTCTCACACCCAGGCACTTGGATTGTTTTGGGGTGACAGCTTTGAAGCAAGTCTGTTCTTTCTGTGAGTCCTATCTCATACTCATCATTTTTTTGTTAGTTGGTATCCATTTTGTTTTCTATTGATAATGATTGCTCTGTTACTAAGAAGATTATGCATGAAAGACATTGTATGCTATGTTCTTTAAGTAATGGGTTTAGTTTTGAGATTCTCATAGTTCTGTCGACATTGTATGCTATGTCCATTTAATTCTCATAGTTTTTGAGATCGTCGAAAGAGATTCTGTCGCCATTGTTGAAAGCTACACCACTTTATTTTCTACCCTCTGTCTAGGTCTCTTTGAGGTCAGTCAATTTCTCTCAATTTGGCTAATGTGCTTTGTGATTATGATCCGAATTTTTGTTGAATAGAAAACAAAAATACAATTTTTTTTTAAGAGATATTGGTCGTGTAGTGTTGATTGAGTTTAGAAATCCATGTTGTTAAACCCCACCTGTTGAGAGAGGTGAATTTCATAGATGGATGTGAGTTCCCCATATTTGTATTCTTGCTCCCTTAGAGTTTTCATTTGATAAATAGTCTATATATTTTACCTTAAAATAGGCTTGCACTTGAGGGCCAAAGTGAGGATGGTGGCAAGGGTGTTCAATACATAATATTTAGCAAAGTGAGGTAATTGAGGATTAGCATTGTGTTTTGTTGCAATTGTGATTTTGTTGAAGACAGTTTTTTCATTTAATTTGATTTGTTGTTTTTTTATTTGATTAGAGACACAAACAAAGCATAAAAAAACCCATCATTTCCATGGCAACCTCCCAATTCCTCTGCATCTCATCTCTTCACACTTCCTTTAATTTTATTTAACCGCTTTGATCATGGCAAAGGTTTCTGATTCCCAAATTGCAAAAAAGCAAGTTGAGGTATGTGTGGATTATAGGTTTGTGTGGGTTATAGTTTTGGGTTTTTTTTTGTTGGTAATTGATTGGTTTGGGTTTGGGTTTTGATGAATTTGCCTTCTTGGCGGAGAAGATGAACGGCAAGAACAAGTATGACCACTAAGCCTACCTGCCTGTTCAAGCATGCTGCCTGCAAGCTGCCTGCCTGCTTGCCTGCAAGCATCAGAACACTTCAATGGAAGGTAAAAGACTTTTAAGTTCACTGTTCCTTCCATGAAGTTGCTAAATCTTTTTAGTACTATATAAGTTTGTTAAAAAAAGGACCACTAAGCCTACCTACCTGTTCAAGCATGCTGCCTGCAAGCAAGCAAACAAGCTGCCTGCCTGCCTGCAAGCAAGCAAACAATCTGCCTGTCTGCCTGCAAGCAAGCAAGCTGCCTGCCTGCGGGCATCAGAACACTTCACTGGAAGGTAAAAGACTTTTAAGTTCACTGTCCCTTCTATGAAGTTGCTAAATCTTTTTAGTACTATATAAGTTCGTTAAAAAAAGGACCACTAAGCCTACCTGCCTGTTCAAGCATGCTACCTGCAAGCAAGCAAGCTGTCTGCCTGCAGGCATGTTTTGATGAATGGGTTTTGTATGGTTTGATTGTGAGATTCGGTGATTTATTGGAATGTGAATGATCTACTAGAATGTGATTTAGGTCAAAGTACACTAAATTTTTATGTGGTTTTGCTTCATGATCTATTGATTGCCTTTAGATTTTTTTTTTTTTTTTTACTACACTCGAGCAATGTAAACCTTCACTATTGACAGGGATTTAGAGTTTGTCTAAAATTTCGATTGTAAGCTTTTAGATTTCATTATCCTTGGCATCTTTTGATTGTCTTTAGATTTTCTTTTCTTTTTTTGCTCTGTGTTAACCGTGATTATGTTGTACCCCCTTTGATCAAATTCTATTGGTTCTTGCTTCACAACAGGAGGCATAGTAGCTTTGGGAAAGTTTGATGCCCTTCACATTGGTCATAGAGAACTTGCAGTACAAGCATCGAAATCTGGGATCCCTTTTCTCTTTAAGAATAAAATCTTTGATACTGCAATATTTTGATAATTAAATGATACTTTTGGTGTGGAGATATTATGTGGTGTTCATGGCTTTGATTGCCATTGTAATTTTTTATGACAGGTTCAGACAGGTTTCAATATTTAAAAATACAGAGGAAATTCTGTCAAAATTTTGATTTTTTAATTGTTCATGACATTTATTGTCATTATAGTCACTTATTTCTTATGACATGTTCAGATAGATTACTTTATTAAAAAATGACATTGTTTTTTGATATAATGATATTGTGTGCATGTCTCTTTGACTGTTTAATACCATGTTCTACTATCAAACCTCTTTTAATACTGAAAACGTTGATTATATATTGCGTTGAGGCAACAATTTTTTGTGAATGGCAAATTATGCGAGGTACAAATGCTCATGACAAGTTTAAATATTGAAAAAATGGGAATCTCTGTCAAAATTTTAAATATTTTTTAATTTTTGTAAAAAAATCATCTTGATATTCCTCTAAACCAAATGTGCTATTCTGTTTGCCCTAATTATATTTCTTCAACTGCTGCTTTACTAAATCGGCATCAATTTCAGTCAAAACTCACTTGGACAAACATGTGATATTTTTTAATATTGAATTCTTTCCTTTTTATTTTTAGTGAAGCTGACATTTGATGGAGATTAAATTCCTTAGCACATTGGTTGCGTTGATCAGTTTTATTAACAGTGTTTTACTATTCAAGAGTATTAACGTTTACAAAATTCATTCATCATAATTGTTGTAATAAACAATTATGCAAGTGTTTTTAGAAATCGAAACAAAACCCCAAATGTGAGTATTCGACATAGCCGTGAAGGTAGGATGTAATTTGCAATAGTGCCAACGGCACGGGTATTACACTAGTTTTCTTACAAATCAAATGAATCTCTTTTTCTTTCTTATGCTCTCTTATTTATAGTACTACATTTATTGACAGCTAATTGGCAACTAATCTAACATAAATCCTTCCTAAACAACATTACATGTAACAACATAGCACTCTGCAACATATAACAACCTGCTCCCTTTAGTAACAGCACTTGTGTTAGCAGCCTGCATTCCATTCACCAACAACAGCATTAAAAGAAAGCTAAAAGACTGAGGGGACATAAAAAAACAAATATCAGCCATATCAACATAGCTCTGTTACCTTTTCAAGATCACGGTTAGAGTAGCTCTCATCGCTAGACAAAGAAGCAAATGGAGCAAGTTTTTCTTTTGTAGCCTCATCAACATAGCTGATCAGCAAAAGGCCAAAAACAAATAGAATGTATCAGTTCCATGAATAGTATGGATTCTTGTCAGTTCCATGTAAGTTTAAATCACCAGAAAGAAGATTTGACTAGAGATTATCATGAACACGAACCTGGCATCATTCAAGTAGTCATTGAAGCACAATCGGGCAAAGCTTTTCTGAACAAGCTGCAAATACCAATTCAAGAAACAAGTCATCATGTTGCAGCTTCAACAAAAGTTTCACGTGATGATCAAATTGTTAGAACATTGTGATTGTATACAGTAAAATAACTATACCTTATTGTATGGAGAATGAAACACAAAGTAGTCTGCATCAGCAATCGAGAATGGTTTCCCTTGACACTTCTCAAACCTACAAAAAGTATGAAAGAACATTCAAGTTATAGATTTTGTCAAGATCATAGCATCAACATTACTTTCTTCACCAATCCACAATAACCTTACTTAGCAGACAAGCGTTTGTAGCAAGAATCAAGTGCCATGAGATAGCACGTTTGTGAAAGCTTCCCATCAACAACCTAAACCAAAATGTTTGACAAAATCAGTGATATATTTTGACAAGTACGCAATTTGCTACAAAAAGACAAGGGGATATGAAATTTAAATATTTGTTCGATCAGTTTATGCACTTTCTTTGGTGTGTGTATGTGTATAAACTGCACATGCCCTGTGATATTTGTTATACTTAATGAGAACAATAAAAGAAGTCTAGCATACCGGGTATTCACTTGCAAGATGAGGCTTGTAAAAGTCATATACATGAGCCATGTGTGATGCTCTAAATTTGCTTTCGAATGCAATGGGAGCATTTGGCCCTATCAACATGGCTATAACAGCTGCTCATCCAGTAGGGCGTGCAGGCCCTTCTGCATAGACCTATGATAAAATAATCACCAATAAATTATCAAAAAAGCATTACATGATACAAAACTTTCTTCAGAGCAATGACAAGTGCAACAAACGACCAACGGAAGGAAGCGCATACAAGAAAAAAACTGCAGCTAATAGGGTGCGCACATTGGCAACAGCTAGCAACTTTTCAGGCTATTGAACATGCTAACATGTCATGCCCTCAAATATGAAATAAATTTGTGTACTTTTGATGGTTGGTGCCATCAAAAGAAACTTGCTCGATGTCTAAAGAAAAGGTCATACCGGACTATCTGTGCACACAACAAGGCTGTAGCGTGCATCCCACGAGCTACTCTCCACCCAATTCACCACATTGAATAAAGCTGCAGTACTCCCATAGCATGCATTGGTCGAGTCAACTCCTTCAATATCAGTATTATCATGCTCCTGTTTGTTGTACACGAAAATAAGAACATAAGCTACTAAATATAATAGAAATTACAGTAGCCATACAAATTAATAATATTGCTAAGCTATAAGCTACAAAATATAATAAAAATTACAATAGCCACAGAAATTAATAATATTGCTGAGCTAAAATATCTTCCAGAACAAATTTTCCGTCTCAAATCAAGGAATATGGAATAGAAAATAGTGTTAAGACTGCTGCAATATAGAAGCAGCCCATTGGTTGCATTTCGCGCCAGCTATACAGAATTTAGGCACAGAGTCCTTCAAAATTTGTAACAGCTAACTGAATCCAAGTCCTTCTACCCGTGTTTGACATGAGTAGCTGAGAATTGATATCTTTGTTCAGCCTACATGTGCAAGAAAACCTTGGGTTCACTTTAAGTATTAATGTCCATGAGTACCAATTTGGTTATAGAGCCATAGTAGAATTCCAATATGCATTTAGTTTGAATCACAAAAAAGGTAATTTTGTGCTCACTTAAAGGATTTGGAAGAATACCTCAAAGATTTGCATTAGGAAGGTCTTTATGGACTTTCAACATAGTAGATTTACTCCATATCAGCCATATCAACATAGCTCTGTTACCATATCAACAAATATCTGCATTCCATTTGCTTCTGTTGCTTCACTATTTTCTCTGGTTTCAAGACGCTCCATTAAGCGTGATACACTAGCAATGCCAGCATTTACCTCCCTCTTAACTTCTGAACCAATATCAACCATGGAAGTGCTCCGAGAAAACAACCTCTCCTTCCATCCTCTGGTATTCTTTGTAATGGAGCCTTTGTACCTGTAGACAGAGAAAAGTGAATAAGTAAATAAATTAGCCAAAGACAAAAAAGTGAAAAGTGATTTGGTTTTGGTTGCTTACAGGTTTGTCATGGATGCCAAGTTGATCCCAAGTGATGACCTCCAAGAGCTCCTCCAATGTGCCATACCCACCTGCAGCAAGAAAATGAAAAATCTCATAATCTCTAGTAGACAATAATAATGTCACTGAAAAAACAGCTGGACAGATAAAAAAATCCATTCTTGCTGCAGTGGATTGAAAATCAATTCAAGGAGGACTGGACCAAGCAGTGACCGAGTCTTAGCTTTGCCTAAATCTTGGAAGTGTTCTTAGAAAAATGCCTAAGCTGATTGCATAAATGTAAAGAGGAGATATGGATATGCTTAATGCTTGAAGCAAACCTTTTTTCTTTAGATGAAGCCAAATCCTTAAACAGCTGAAACTCTGTTGAATACAACACGAACAATAGATTTTGTCTCTGAGATGCATTTCCCAATTGGTAGGCATGTTCAACAACTGCCAAATAAGAACCATTAGGCAATATTAAAAACATCAAGTCTGCAGAGTTCAACGAAATATGCACGAATATGTAATAAATAAATATAGAATGTTTTCACAAGAAAACATGTTTCTATAAGAAACTTTGTGTCTCTTTTTCCTCTACTTCTTAGCCTGGGAGCAACTAAAGTCCATTTTCAAAAGCAACCAATGTTAAAAACATCAGTAAAGTTTGATATCACTCAACTAAGTCAAACAAGTCCAAGCAAAATAATGATCCACCATACCCAAGATTACTCAAACTTTGACTTTAACAAACCTTGGATGTATTTAACAAATAAAGCAACAGACTTCACAAAAAATAAAAATACAAGAAAACTGCTATTGCTGTAAATTGAATCGGTTATAACATACCAACATATCCAACCATATGACGGAGAAGAGAGGCAACATGCACATGGAGGGCAGAGATGAAACCTTCCAACTGTTTTTAGAGGTTGCAGCATCATGAAGAAAAAAAAATCAGAAAGAAGAAAATCAAATTTTCAATGCCCTTAATCTCCAATCAACATTGTCGTAACTTTCAATTTTCCACTTTCTCGGCAGAAACATACCATTGTCTAACATCTTTTTCACTAGATGAACTGAATATGGGTTACGTGCAAGCGTAAGAAGATCTGGCAGCTAAGATGATAAAAAGAATGTCTCTCTTATTGAAATTAAACTTTCAAATCTTCATGCTTTCAAGACATTAGCAAAATATCTCACGGAAATGTCAAAATATCATGTTTGCATTAGCATGTTGCCTTGCATCTTCAGGGTTCCGGCCCACGAAATGATGACGAACTGCTTGGTGTCTAGTGTGTTTGATCACTTTATCAACAAATCAATATTGTCTAAAGCAGTGGTGAATTTCATCTTCAACTGTACTAATATGGTGGCAGTTAAGAAGAAAATATAGTAAGTTTTCTAACTAAAATAAAAGGAAAAGAAAACCTACCGATAAGGGACTTGATAGATGGTCTCTTCATTTTTGGACTCTTCTTCTTCAACTCAGTTGCAAAATATAAAAGAAAACAACTATAAGTTATGGCATAGCCCTGGAGGAGTGCACACAAGAAAAAGAAATTTCGCATTCAACAAAGAAACCACGCTGCTTGCATTATGCATCAGAGTCCAGGCAAACAAATGACAAACGGTATCACAGTGGTGTAATGGAAATGTGAATTGCAATGGTCAGACAAGATTTACCAATCCCAGGCACTTGATGATCCTTAGCTACACATTGGTTGTGAGAGAAGGAAGAAAAGCAAAATCAAATTAGCTACACATTGGTGGTGAAAGAAGAAAGAAAAGCAACTATACTTCTATGCAGAGTTCTGATATATATCAACTCTTACCTGCTTCTTCTTCTTCAGAGAATCCTCAGCTGCAGCAATTTTATCTGCACATGCTTTCTCCAGTTCAGATAGCATAGCCTTCTCTCTCTTCCCTAAAGAAAAATCAGTTTCTGAGTTAAAAATGTAAGTATAGTTTGTTTTTAGGACAATGGAACAAGTGAATTAAATCCACTCCTTACTTTGTTGTTCGTAACGGATGAAAAGCTTTTCCTTTTCTTCTTCAAATTTGCCAAATATTTCTGCCAAAACGCATAGCCACAACATTTGGAACTGTGAGCACAATGAATAACATAATCTGAAAACAATTTAGATCTTCCCTCATCTGAATTTAAAAATTTTACCTATGCTTTAGCCTGAAAATGTTATATAAGACTACCGATATGAGTTCCTTGTGCAAAAAAGGATCCTGAGTACACAAAATTATGACACCGTAAGTAAGTCATATTTATGTAAGAATAGAAAACATAGGGCAAGAAACATTATTAAATGTAAGAGCATGAACATGGTAGTCTCTAGAAACTGCTTAACTGTGTTTCATGTGCAAAGCCTAACTAATACAGTAATACTAATCAACATAAGATATATTGACTTTGTTTCAATCAGGATTTTATCTAACATCTTTTTACTGGGATTAACCTTTCCATTCACATACTGTCTATTTCATTTAACATCCCAATCATTCAGTTGAATATCATAAAAGATAACAGCTCAATGTGTATGAATATGTTCTCTGCTCTGAAAGTACTTTAAGTTCACAACAAGTTACCTTTAAAAGCCTGATGATGTGATGCTTTCTCCTTGCAAAATTGGTCATAAACAGTCTGGAATTTGGTGGATTCATTCTTAAGGGAATATTCTCACAGCCATTCATGAAAACACATATGATCATTAAACGAAATCTTCAAGCATTCCAGTTAAACAATCTACATTGAGCATTAAACCTCAGTATACGCAACCCACCTCTTTAAAACTCTATGAAAGTGCCTTCACAAAACTCTGCCTGTCAGTAGAGAAACAAAATGAAGGAAAACGCCGAATCAAAAACTTAGAGAAGCTGAACTGATATCTATACAAGTAATTCAGAAAGGGTTGGACATGTAAATCTCATTCTCACCTGTCTTTCTCTAGTTTTGATTTTGCCTCATCAAGCATAGATTTGATCTTAGAGGCAACACTGTCAGGAAACAACCACTAACAGTTAAAAATTAAACATAATATGGAAGACAATGCCTGCAACAATACTCAATCTTATGTTGTAAGTGAATCTGGGTTATCCGATTCCTTATTTGACACGTTGAAAGTTAAGAAAATATAATAACTCAACCACTAACATTTTCTCTGAAGTTTCTGGAAAAATATAATAACTACAGTTGCCATCAATGGCTATTGGTTCACCTTTTGTCGGATCCAATTATGAGTGTTTTAACATCTCTCAGCTATTCCAATATCTGTATATAATAACTACAGATGAACTTTTTCCTTTATGAATTTGTGGAATTCAAAACCCAAAACTCAAACCAATAATAAAGACCGTTCTGTTTATCAAATATATCTTACATTACTTGGAGAAAATATATTCTAATTTGTGCTTCTACAAAAATAAAGAGAATTCTACAAGCAATGCTAAGACTGGCATTGATCTATCATCACAGGAAACAAGAAATAAAGGATGTGCCCATATGAAGTTATAGTAAAGTAAGACGCATATAGATTCCTCGTTCCAAAATGAAACTATCTTAAATACCTGATTATTGAGTTCAAAATGCTCATCAGAGGATTTCATGCTTCAAAATGAATAATAAAATCATGAACTAACCCTTAACTGATGTTGCTTATCAACTGCCAAAGCATCTAATGGCTAATAGTGTATAGCATTACTCACCTGACAGTGTGTCCCATGCAGTATAAGTTGGGGGCAAACCCACAAACTTATTTGAAGGATCTTTTGGATGAATGTTGGCAAAACTGACCAAAATAGTCCGGTTTCTGCTCCTTCTGCCACATAATTGGAGGAGCTATTTCCATTGAAAGGCTACGAGCATCCATCTGTTGAGAGATCATTATTGATAAGTGATAAGACCAATCATTCATTATTCAGAAAATCAAACAATATGATGATATGAACATCGAAACATATGTGAAGATCTCAACAATACTTAAACATGCTCTGACAGCCTCCCTATATGTGTGGTTTCTCCTTCCAGTTTCTAGATCAGGAGATCGATAACAGTCACAAAGGAGAACAACAGCATAATATGTAACAATCCCAAAGCTCACTAGACATAGTATCCCAAATGCCCAACATAATTGTGCCACACTCCATGGCAATGTGAGAACACCTGACCCAATTATTGCTGCAACTGCATGGGCTGTTGTTGTCCAGAGAGTACCTGAAAACCAAAGAAATACTTTGGGTCTGTTTTGTTACACTGAAAGTAGATATGAAAATTGAAACCGTTTCTATGAAAGTAGTTACCTTAAAATGAACAATCACGTGCCCGTACTGTATTTTACTCAGCTCCTCTTTTGCTGCCACCATGACATTGCTTCCAACATAGTTGTAACTATCAATCCTCAAGTTCCACATGATTTTTACACCATACGAAGAAATCACCAACGTCCAAATCCCCCATCATGTCTCCTTTTGGATCACTCTTGTAAAGTTTCACCTCAGTCCTATATTTGAAGCATAAGGAAATTCTGATCTCTGTTGCAGGGTTCAATGATCCATGACAATCGCAAGAGAATCGATGGATAGGATCTACAACCTCTATTGTTATCACAATGACATTCTTATGCCAATCACAAACTTTGTAAGTCTTTGACACTGAAGGAACATGATTGCTTGGAGAAGGAAACCTCGCAACACCTTGTTCCTCAATGGTAGGATACTTATCCAAATAATTCTTCCTAAGATCTGCCTTGAACCTTCTATAATATTCAGGCATTTTCAAATGCACACTCATTTTCACATAATTTGGGATGTCGTATTCACGCTGCAAATAAGCCATTGAGATATAAGTTGAAAATAAAATAAGACATTATGAAAATCAATGATGTAAAATCTCACCTTGAGACCATTCTACACATCCTCTTTGTAGTTGTCAGTAACATGGTGCCAACCCTTGAATTTGATGGACACAAGGGTTTCAACAAGTTTTCTAATGTTTTTATTGAAAAGCTTCAAGTCCAACTGCTAAACCATGGAGGTTGAATTGTATGGTCTTTTTAACTTCACTGTCATCATTTGTATATGTAGTGACATCAATGGTGGAGAGATTGCCGCGAGTACTATCCATTTCTATCAATGACATTATAGGTATTAACCATTATCAAACAAAAAGAAATAAGAAACAACTATATACACCACATTTATAGATAATTTCCTTCCACAACATATCACCACAAATAGATTTTTATAAAGCATTGGAAAAACCAATCTCAATACATAGCTGCAAAGCTTCCCTTTCCCAACTCAAAAGTCAAAATAAGAAACAAAGACAAAATATTTGGTCTCAACCAAATAGGATGACTAAAATAGCATTATGCATAAAAAAAATATTGTAGCATAGTCAATTAAAATTCTAGTAAACTTTTAATGTAAACATCCATTTTTTGTATAATTGAAAACTTTAGAAAATGTCCGAAATGATATTTCTAATGAGATCAATGATGCAATGAAGGAATGTTTGTGTGGAATCGCCATATGTACATGTTATAAATATATGACATGAAATTGGATAGATCATGGGATCAAAATTTTCATAGGTGTCAATTGGCGTTGAAGATTGATGAAAGAAGTACAATTTTAAGTCAAATTATCGATCCAAACGAATTTAGAACTCGGGCGGATATCACTTTGTAGGATTCTTTATGTTAAATACATAAAAATAAATGAATTTGTTCTAAATTTAACAGTGTAAAGGAACATATAAACCCTACAATATTATTGTGGCCGGCCATTTGGGACTTGCAAAGTTCAAATAGGAATTCAAAACATAGTACATACATGTGATCTGAACACAAACAATAACTCTCAATTTGAAAGCATTTGTCGAAGGCATATTTTTATTGGAAAAAAGGTGAGTCAATCACAGAAATAGTAGAGCTACTTGTGAAAAGAAAGCCCGTGACACAATGGAGGTGCAGCCGTTGCTAACAGAGTTTTCTAACCCGATGCTAGCAGAGTTTTCTAACCCGATGCTAGAAGACCTTCCTCCTGGACTGCCGCTGAAGCTATTGCGAATTCCAAGAAAGCTATTGTGAACTCGAGGACGAGTTCTTTCCAACCCGAGGCGACTGATACAGGAGGATCTCAGTCAGATAATGCTAAGTTTGGCACTAAAATATCTTGAATTAGCAGATTAGCACAAAGATGGCAGGAAATCATAATTTTTTTCTTTTAATTTGACAGTTTTGAGTGCGTTTTAGTATTTTGGTCATAACTTTGGGTACGAGTATCAGAATCACGCAAACGACCCCAATTCAGAAAGATTTTTCAACGTGCACGTTGTGGTCAATGAGCTATGCTCGTTGCACATCTTTTCTAGGCCAAAATCCACCGTTTCCCCTTTCAAATCAACAAATTTAGAATTTTTTTTCCCTTTTTAGTATTATTTCAATTATTGTTTAGAAAGTGATTATGAACCCAATTTGGGCCAGATTTCTGGCAGTATATTTCTTTTATTATGAATTTTTTTTAGCATGATTATTAAGGTTTTGCTAATTTTGGTAAAATTCTAATAATCACGAGTTTTAACTATAAAACCCGGCTTGTGGGCTGATTTTAGGTAGACATTTAATTTAAGTAATTTGATTTAACATTATAGTTATTTTCTCTGTGTTTTTGGATAAATCTCTTGTATCATTCTTTGTGAATTATATATTGAACTAACCCGGATAGAAGAAACATGGATACCTAGTGATGGGGCTCTAGATGCAAAGTGAATAGAACCCAAGGAGGATAACCTCCAGATCGATAGTCTCAAAATAACAGAAGTCAAAAACTTGGAGAATACGGCCGCCGCGAGGAAGGGCTCTGCTAGGGTTGGGAACCAACCGTCGCCGCCGCGAGGAGGGGCTCTGCCAGGGCTGGGAACCAATCGCCGCCGCGAGGAAGGGGCTCTGTCAGGGCTTAGGGAGGGCTCTGCTAGGGTTGGGAACCAACCGCCGCCGCCGCGAGGAGGGGCTCTGCCAGGGCTGGGAACCAATCGCCGCCGCGAGGGCTCGCTAGGGTTGGAAACCCTCCTTCACCTTCGCGAGACTGACCGGCCTGTGACGGCTTTAAGACGCTCGCGATTTGCGAACGAGATCTGAGGAGCAACCGCCGCCAACACTCCAGGCTACGAGATCGACTGCCGCGTTTCTTCACGGACGCGACCTGAACTGCCGTCGCGAGGGGAAACAACCGCCGAGAGACCGGCCGCCTGTTTTGCATCTTCCTGGAGATCGACCGACCGCCGCTCACGGCCGCACGACAGACCGGTTATCAACCTTTCTCTCTGCCTGGCCGCCGGCTTTGGCGACGGGAGACGGGTACGGGGTGATCCGACAGGACAGCAGCCATCCGCTAGCCGGACTGACATCTGGATGTGATGTGCACGGGCCCAGTCTCCACCCCTCCCCCCACGGGACCGGGTCATGGGGATTCTAGGCCCTCTTTCGCCCAAATTTTGGAAAAAATTTTGGTGGCTGACGTTGTGGAGACGCCGATTGAAGGCACTAGATTCCGTAAAGAGGGAGCTCCCGCAATTGGCATTACGGCAACAGATGAGTTCCGTGGAGAGGCTTTTATGGAAAAACATGTGATCGTTTTAAAATTCTCTAGTTACCGCCCAACATTGGAAGACATCCGAGATTCGATTCACAGAACCTGGGGAATTCTGGGAGATTTTTCGCTTGGCTTACTCAATCAACGTCATGTGTTAGTTCGTCTTCAATCGGAGGAGGAAGCAAAGAAAGTTTTGTTGAGGGATTCCTTTTTGATTCGTGGCGTTCGTTTCAAAGCTTTTCGTTGGCATGATGGTTTTAGTCTGAAGAAGGATCCGATATCGGTGCCACTGTGGATAGAGTTGCCTAACTTACCTTTACATCTTTTTCATCCCCCTATTTTAAAAGCTATTGTCAATTCTTTTGGTGTTTTTTTGAGAATGGATGATCATACTAGATGTTTATCGCGCCCGGGCTTTGCCCGTGTGTTGAGATGACTTTGGCGGACAAATTACCAAACAAAGTATGGATTGATAGGGCCAATAATAGAGGTTTTTGGCAGAAGATTGAGTATCCAGGATTCAAATATTGTGACTTTTGTTCCTTGCTCGGGCATCAGGAAAGTGTTTGTCGCAAGAAGCTAGGCATTAAGGGCGGTGGCCGGGTTTCAGAACTAGGTAATGTTGAGAAGGTAGCCAAATCAAAGACCGAAAGTAACAATACCAGGCAACAATATGTTCCAGTGATCAAAAAAGGAAATTCTTTGAACTCGGAAGTGGGTGTGAGTGGCACAAAAAATAGCACAGCCGAGGAGATTTCGGAGGGAGTCGGGGATAGAAAGCAGGTGGCCATTGATCCGGTAAAGGTGGATTTGTCGAACACATTTGAGGCATTGATGGAGAATATTGAGGAAGATGAAGGTCCTCCAGCGGAATTACAAATAGCGGGTCACAAATTAGAGCATGCTAAAACCGGGGTCCACCATGAGTCTACGGAGGAATGCCTACTAGAGGCGGGGTATACAACTTCAGAAATTGATAATGTTCTTGGACAACAAAAAAAGTTACCCCCACACGAAAATGAGATAAATCCGGAAACAAAGAACAATCCTTCTATTCAAAGTGCAGCGTCGCAAACTGTGACGAATGATTTCACATGTGAAACTCAGATTGGGCAGACTGTTTCAAGGTCGCAGCAGCCAGTGCTCTACCCTTCAAGAGGGGCCATGATTTCTCCTCAGCCAGAGGCCATGGTCTCGCCCAAGCCAGCGCCATCCACCAAGGCTGTGGACGTGACCTACGCCATTGTCGCGCCATGCACCACACCAGAGAACAGAGTCTCGCCTCAGCCAGCGCCCCACACCAAGGCAGTGGAAGTGGCCTCGCCCCAGACTACGCCCTGTACCAAGACAGGGGTCGAGGCTTCGCCTCAGCCAGCGCCCTGCAACCCATTTATCGGTGCTACTAGCACAGAGCTAGGGGATGCTATACAGGGTCAGCAAGTGCAGGAATATTCGGAAGATGATTTGCAGTCTCTGCTCAGGTTAAAGAGACATTTTGACAAATATGCTATCAAATCCTCCCCAGATTATAAAAGAGTCGGAGACAATTTGAATCAGGCTATATCTTTGTTCAGAGAAAATAGGTTACTTCGACCGCCGACTTATGACCTCAGTATACTCGAAAGTTCTAGTGAGGATAGTGATGACGTCAACTCAGAACCTGAGCTTGATCCACAGGTAGCGAACAATGATTTGGCTTTAGGGGCTATGTCAGACGGAAAGATGAATAAGAGGCGCCACACCAAAGATATCAGCATTTTCCCCCGTAAATCCAATAGAACGAGAACAGAAACCAAAAGGTACAAAGATTGATTGGTGCATCCTATCTTTTGTGAGGCTTTGTTTCGGCTTTTTAGTTAACCCTATTGGGTTAGTCATGTAGCCTTCGGGCGTGGATTTTTATATGAATAAAATGGATGTTCTTAAAAAAAAAAAAAAAGCTAAGTAAAATTTTACCAAGCAAAAAAAAAATAAAAAATAAAAATAAAAATAAAAACCCGCAGGATAATCACTATTTTGCCCGACGTCATTTAATTATCAATCTCTGGGATACTTTACAAGTGTTAGTATTTTAATTTCAATTGTGGCATCATTTACAGTGATAGTAGTAAGCAAGACCAATGCAGCTTTTTACCGCAATGACTGTGCCATTGATGCATTTGGGTTAGTGTCGTCTTTGTTGAGCAATATTTCTTACTTCCTTTGTCGTTTCAGTTCCAACTTTGATACTTCTTCAGCAGATATAAAGTTAAGGTTTCGCCCAAGTCAAACATTGCCTTTGTCAGCAGATAGCAGCTTACTTTCATCAATTGCAAGAAGGATCCCGCCTTAGACCCATTTTCTGCAGACTCTCCTGCAACAAGCCAAGGGTTTCCTTTCCTGACAGTCTTTAGCAAGAAGGTCATCACTGCAAAGGAAACATTTCTCTGTTTTATAAAGAGTTCCTTATCTTTGCCATTCTTCCGTGGTTGCTTTCCCACCCTTGTGACCTTTTGGACATCTCTGAATATTTCCATTAGTTAGAGCTCTGGAAATGTTAAGCTAATCTGACTTGGGGCAGGCACTGGGCTTAATTATTTTTATGATGTATAATGCTTGGGTTAACTAACCAACACCCGATTTGCTTTTGGGCAAGTCTTGCATTGGAACGTTGGGTCCCAACTACAACCTCTATAATCCAATTAAGGATGTCCTAAACGAATGAAACATGTATATGCTAAAATGTTAGAATTTTCCTTTATATTATAGATCAAACTTTTGGAGATGCTGTAAAGTAATCACATTTGGTGATGAATCCAATGCTAGGTTGCCTGAAAAGGGCATGATAAAGTACATGGACACATTAAATTACTACTACTCTGTTGTCCATGACTTGAATCCCTTTCTCTTGAATATTATTTTTTATCACATTCGTATATTTCGAACTCTTGAATGGATCTAATCGAGAGCAATTAGCTTCACTGTCGTCCATGACTAGACCATATCAACAACTTCACTTACATATCATCCCTCAAAACAAATCAGGGTTTAATTATTTTCTGAATAAGACAGACCAAGTTGTTTTATTTGGCTAGGCATTTTGAGATGTTTTAGATCTCCACGAAAGGTTTTCAATAGAATGAAACCATTAAACATCCATAAAATTGACTTCTCAGTTGAAAACTATGTAATTTGAACCAAAACAAATATTTATAAGTACTATCAAGTCAGATTAATCACCAAGCCTTGTGCATGCTGTGTATGTGACTTCTAAGACACTCAGGTTCTCATTAACAGCGGCAGTACTAATTTCATGAAAACTCAGGTTCTCCATATATAGAGAAGTTAAGCAATTTCATAAATAGAAATGGAAAAGTGAAATTATATATGGTTCTTTCACTGAGTTTTGAACTACATGTTTGTATACATGTATCAACTTCATAAAAACAATGTCACTATTTAAGTTACCCAACTAATGATCATAACCAAACATCACAAATGGTTTAGAGAAAGACAAAAACAGGAATGGCATTTAGCATATTGTTTGACGGCTAACAGGCATCTAACAAATTAAATTCGTCTCTAGGGACCCCGGTTTCATCGCCTTTCTTGTCCTTAGTCTTAAGAATTCTATTGGATGTTTTGAACACAAAAGCAAAGTAAGCTAACAACAAAAGAGTTATTCTATATAAACATGTATATTGACGTTTCTCTTTACATTCAAGGAAGCCAATAAAATAACCGTGAAGGAAGAAACCAAGAAAAAAAAAACCAAGGAAGAGAATATGGTGAAGGGTTGCATATTAAGCCCAGGAAAGGATGGTGCATGTATGAATGACAGTGAGTTACATAAATGTGTCAAGAGAAGGAAAAGAGACTCTATTGCAGCAGGTCCAGTTATCTGTAATGAACTTCAACAAGATCAACAACAAGAAAAACAAGTTGAACCATCTACTACTAGCCCTACAACAGTGAAGAGAAGTTCAAGGTTTCGCGGGGTTAGCAGGTTTGTTTTCAGTACTGTTGTTAATTGGATTCTGTATTGTGTTTGAAAACTCATGGCACTGAGGTCCCAAGACATAAAACCCAGCACTGATTCCCGAGAAGCCAGCAGACAGATCCAAAATTCTTCATGCTATTTCAACACGTTTGTAACTAGTTCCAATCACCCTTAAAATATGAAATGTGAAATTGAATACATCAAACATCTGCCAAATTGATACATTTTGGAACTATTATAGCCCAACACCAGTACCATGTCAAGGAGTTGAATTGACCCTCAATGCTGCATATGCAGGCATAGATGGACTGGTCGATATGAAGCACACCTTTGGGATAAAGGATCATGGAATGTGACCCAGAAAAAGAAGGGGAAACAGGGTTAAGTAGACCAAAAAGCTCAGCTGTTACATTATTTCATGATCTCGTTGATTATGTCAAGTGCTTAATTAGTAGCAATTATTTATAAAATGCTTATGCTAAGCTATTAGATTATTTGAGAAGCGTGCAAGAAATATACGAATGATCGCCGGCTGACAATGATTGCTATAAATTGATCAGAACGATTGTCTTGCTAGCGATCAACTTATAAAACATCAAAACAAGCTGTATTTTCCATCTTTAAAGCCATCTGTTATGAGCATATTTGTATGTTCAGATGTTCCATCTTAAATACTCACCTAGTTTGATGTTTGTTTTCTTTCTTTTCCTCTGGGTTCTGCTTCGAATTTGAATTATGGGACAAAACAGTTTATCTTGGTGAGTCTCAATTCATTTTATTTAATTCTGTTTTCCATTTTTATGTTTGTCCAACAAAAATAGAAGGAAAACTTAGCATGTTGGATTGGATAATCAGGAGCTTATGATGATGACGAATCTGCTGCCAGAGCCTACGATTTAGCTGCTCTTAAGTACTGGGGTGCAATGACTTTCACAAATTTTCCTGTATGATCATCTCAAAATCTGATAATCTTATGAGGATTAAATACCTTCCATTGGGTTATGTGAAATCTGATCAGATGTAGTTATACTTTCTGCAGGCATCTGACTACGAGCAAGAGCTAGAAATAATGCAGAATGTAACAAAAGAAGAGTACTTGGCCTCTTTAAGAAGGTAATGTATCTTTACCTCGTATTCTCCTTTAGTACGTAGTGTTGTCTTCTTATTTGCTAATACTGTAAGACAGTTAAACTGATCTAAACCTGGCTTGATTGTACATGCACATTTAAAGAGAAACAATCGGATCATTTGTCAAAGAATGTTAAAAATTTCACTTGAAGATGCAAGTCATTTATCTATTCCCCTGAATAAGAACCTTAATAAATTTCAAACAATCTGATCACTCAGCTGGAAGATGACTTTTTCATTGATCAGCAACATTTTAAAAATTATGAGTATTCATCTTAGATTAGTGTCAAGTTGGCTTAAATATCTTGGCTCACAGGAAAAGCAGTGGTTTCTCGAGAGGTGTCTCCAAGTACAGAGGTGTTGCTAGGCACCACCACAACGGGAGATGGGAAGCACGGATAGGAAGAGTTTTTGGAAACAAGTACCTCTACCTCGGCACTTACAGTGAGTTCCATACTTTTATCAATCATGTGCTTTCTTAGTTTCTTCAGTGCCTAGTGTGTTTGTGTTACAAGAACAACATGGTGACGTATGTAGGTACTCAAGAGGAGGCTGCTCGAGCTTACGACATTGCAGCAATTGAATACCGAGGGATCAATGCAGTTACCAATTTCGACTTGAATACGTACATTAGGTGGTTAAGACCAGCGGCCAATGTACAGGCTACTTCTCATGTACCACAATCAATGAACGTTGAGACCCAAGTCCCACTTGAGTCACATGTGCTCGGTACTAATACTCCTACTGTGGACTACGTAAGCACTCCTCAGAATCAAGAATGTTTCCCAGGAAAATTTCATATTGGCTCTAGCAACAAATCCGCTTCACCCACTGCACTCAGTATCCTCCTACGGTCATCAGTGTTCAAAGAACTTGTGGAGAAGAACTCTAATGCAAGTGATGAAGACATTGATGTAGATAACAAAACACCACCACCACAGAATGGCAGTGATGATGAATATGGGGGGATGTTATACAATGGAATTGCTGATATTCCTTATGCTTGCTCTGAAGGCAATACATTACTTAGTACTATTGTGGAAGAGGACGATAAGATTTCTTCCTCGTATTACACTGATCCTTTTGTGTCATAAATTATGTCAGATGAAGAGCAAGCCATCTTCTTTGAATGCAAATGGCAAGCGTAGAACATGTCTCTGTCTGATAATGACCCTTAGAGATGTCTTTAGAGGCCTCAATTAGTATTTTGAGAAGTCAGGTAAGGATACATTCTACTTGAACATGCATGTAAATGTTTCTCTTGTTATGTACATAACTGATCTTGACAGTATTAATAAGTTGAGTAATACAGCGAGGCAACTTTTATAAGTTCCTTTACTTAATAGAAGTGTGTTGAAATATGTGCTTAATATTGTCTGTTTAGTAGACTTTGTCAGACTGATCTAAATAAGGATGAGCACAAGTTTTGTCATGAAGGTGGTGTAAAACAACTAAATTAGTTAATAATCTCACAATTAAAATAGTTAAAAAACTAGATGAAGAAATGCATAGAAAATTAGTTGTATTCCAACATGGATCTATAAATAAACAAAGGGTAATGAGCCTTCCAGGAACTAAAACCATTTTTCTCATGTCAAACATGACACAAACAGGACAAATTATATGTTTAATGTAAATTTGTGTTTGGGTTCTATAATATATACCAGTTTTTAATTTGGGTCTCAAGTTTATTCGGCTTTGAGTTTATACCCCAAGACTATGTGGATCTCATGGACCGTTAATCTCCATCACAAATATTCAAACTAAACATAAAGCTGGTACTTTTCTTCAAACTAAACATAAGAAAACAAACTAAGAAAGCTATGAAGACACAATTGAGTCCTAAGGCTTTGCTCGAATCCGAAAAAGGATACACAATCCTATTTTAGGCTAACAAAGATAAGACTAGTGTCATTGTTCCAAAAACAATCCACTGGAACCAAGTCGGTTTTCCAGTAACCTGACAAGTTCAATCTCAACCTAGAAGGCCTCCCTCTAGTCGTCTCAATCAGATATTCACTCTTGAGTAACTATTGAATTATAGTTCTCTGAATCTCGTAGTTCAGCCTCTAGATTTCCAATCAGGACGCAAATCCGAATCATCTTTCAGAACTGCTCCTACTCAAATCCCTAAAACGCCTATACCAGACGTTCTACCTCATCTGGATCTTGCTCATCTAAGACCCAATCCTCAACATCCCCAAATACCACAACCTGTGTACAATCTTGACACTCAAAATGAGAGATCTCCAACTCGTTCAGAAATGGAAGGTTATTCTCAATTGAATGTTATTCAAAAGAATTCATTCTTGACAAAGAATTGATCAAAACTGAATTTACAAAAGATTACAAATCTGATAAACGAAAAATATTTTATGCTCAAACTTTTCCTGATCAAAGACATCATTTGGGAAAAATGTTTTGTCAATTTTGCGAAGGTATCATAGAAAATATGCCATTTTTGGAATGGTATGAATCTATTTATCTTCCCAAAGTTAACGTTATCAGAACTTCTTCTAAACCTTGGCATTTGAAATCTAGCAATTCTGTTGTTGAATAAGTTGTGCCACCTTTAGAAGAAATCAAATTACAAACTCAAGGACAGACTATTACTGCCTCTCATTTGAAAGATCATTTTTCTCATAATGACTCAAAAGGAATTTCAAAAATCATTGAACAAAATAATTACATAAATGTTTTGTTACATGAATTAGGGGACAAATTAATTCATGAAACAAATCTTACACCTATACCTCCAAATATTCCCAAACCAGTGACGTTCTTCACACCACTCTCAGTTCAAAAGGATATTTTAACATCTCCCCATCATCTCATTGATGAAATCAACAAAAACTAGCATATTTACAAATCAAAGATAAACCCTCATCTTCTACAAAACAGATTAACACCCTATCCAACCCAGCCGAGTCAAAGGACTCTGACCACTCTGAATAATTTGATCCTATGTTAGAATTAGATAGATTGTAAATGCAAGTTAATCCTATTTGAACATCTAGGTATCAATCCCGACAAAACAATTATCAAAACCCTTTACCAACCACTAGAAATTTTTATCATAGACCTACACTTCCAGATATGCAATATGAAGAAAAACCCCTACATACTTTTGGATCATTTACTACAGGCAATCTCTATACATGGAATATAGATGGTTTGACTGAAGAAAATATCATTGAATTAACACAAAAACTGATCATGATGGCTGCTGCTCATCTCAGTGAAAACAAATTTGATCAAAGCATTGTTTCCGTTATTATAGCTGGTTTTGCTGGACAATTGAAAGGATTGTAGGATAATTATCTTACTTCTTCTGAACAACAATATATCTTAACATCAATTAAGAGAGATATTGTTGGGAACCCTACAAAATCAGAGACCGGCAAAGACATCCCTGATGCAGTTAATACTCTGGTTTTCATCATTCTCAAACTTTTTATAGGTGATCCTTCAAAATTTCAGGATAAAGCTAGAGACCTTCTTATGATCCATAGGTGTCCTACACTTGGGGATTTTAGATGGTACAAATATGTGTTTATGAAAAAGGTTTTGCATCAAAATAAGGCTAATAATTCATTTTGGAAACGAAAGTTTCTTGCTGGATTACCACCTATTTTTGCTGAATCGATTCGAACCAAACTTCAAGCTGAGTATCATGGTGACATACCATATGATAAGCTTACGTTTGGTGATTCGATTGCCTATGTCAATAAAGTCGCCTTGCATTTCTGCAATGATTTGCGTCTTAAAACCCAATTGAAAAGACAAAATATTACAGGTCCTTGTGAACTTAGATCATTTTGTCAACAATATGGGTTTGAATATTTTAAGGCTCCTTCTCATAAACAAACATCCCGCCAAAAGTATAGGTCCCATCCAGCCCGCGCTTTTAAGTCCCAAAGGGCTTATGGCCCAAAACAACCCAAACATTTCAGTTCTATTATTCCAAGCCCAAAAGGCATGACACTCATAAGCCCAAGCCTTATAAATCTTTTTCTAAATCTAAATGCCCGATAATTCAAGAACCCATTTGTTTTAAATGTGGTAAACCTGACCATTATGCAAAAAATTGTCGTACAACCCACAAGATCCAGGAACTCGATGCTCCAGAAGACATTAAAAATATGTTTATCAAAGTCATGGTTAATTATGAATAAAAAAATGACTCATCTGATGATCTTCAGGTCTATCAATTATGTTATGACACTAATTCAAATCAATCAGAAGATTCCGATAATGATCACTGTGTTAATGCATGCCAATGCAATGCTTTAGCCAGTGTCAATATGCTCTCAAAATCAAAAGAAACCAATATTCTTTTAGATTTTGTAGATCGTATTGAAGACCGTACCCTGACCTCAAAACTAAGTATCTTAAGCATATTAAGACTACTCTTACCAAAAAACCTACTCTTGAGATTGTAAATCCCTTTTACAATCATAAAGAGATTATTGACAGATTCAAGGCTTCGACTCACCAACCGGTTACCTTATCCGATTTACAAACTGAAGTCAATACCATGAAAAAGGAGATTCACCAGCTCAAGCAAGGTCAATCTTGGCTTGAACAAAAACTTGTGAACATGCAACACCATAATTTGCAGCCTCATAATGACCAATCTCCTCAACTTTATGATATTCCTTAAACTTCTGAAGTTGTTGAACCCAGTATTCCTCCTTCTTTTTCTCAATGAAATTGCAAAAGTTAAGTTTCATAAATGGTATATCGATGTAACTTTGGTTATCGACCATAATTATAAAATCAATTCCATTGCTTTAGTTGATTCTGGAGCAGATCTTAATTGTGTTGCAGAAGGACTAATACCAGCTCCCTACTTCAAACCAACAAAACAAAAATTATACACCACAATCAATAATCAATTGCAAGTTCAATACAAACTTACAAATGCTCATATATGTCAAGATTCTATCTGCATTAAACATAATTTTATGTTAGTTAGAGATATGGCTCAGAAACTTATTCTGGGAACTCCATTTTTAACTACTATTTATCCGTCTAATGTTATAAACGCTGGTATTCATACCAAAATTCTTGGCGGAAACATTACATTCAAATTTCTTTTACAAACCAAAATTGTCGAGATTAATTCTTTAAAAATAAAGAATTTTTTCATCAATTTCATTTGAAACAAAATACAACACTTAAATTCTATGAAAAAAGAAATTTCCTATAGGCGTGTTGAAGAACAACTTAAGGATTCCTCCATTCAATCCAGAATGATCCATTTCAAGGAAAGATTGGTCTCAAAACTTTGTTCTGACATACCCAATGCTTTCTGGAACCGCAAATAACATATGGTACGTTTACCATATGACCCTTCTTTTCGTGACAACCAAATTCCTACCAAGTCTCGCCTTATACAAATGAATTCTGAATTAATTGAATTATGCAAATCAGAATTTAAGTGTATAGGGCGAGAATTCAGTTAATTCAGAATTCATTTGTATAAGGCGAGACTTGGTAGGAATTTGGTTGTCACGAAAAGAAGGGTCATATGGTAAACGTACCATATGTTGTTTGCGGTTCGAGAAAGCATTGGGTAGGTTAGAACAAAGTTCTCAGACCAATCTTTCCTTAAAATGGATAATTCTTGATTGAATGGAGGAATCCTTGAGCCGTTCTTCAACACGCCTATAGGAAATTTCTTTTTTCAAAGAATTTAAGTGTTGTATTTTGTTTGAAATGAAATTGATGAAAAAAATATTTGTTTTTAAAGAATTAATCTCGACAATTTTGGTTTGTACAATAAATTTGAATGTAAGGTTTCCGCCAAGGATTTTGGTATGAATACCAGCGCAACATTCAACGGATAAATGGTAGTTAAAAATGGAATTCCCAGAATAAGCTTCTGAGCCATATCTCTAACTAACAAAAAATTCGGTTTAATGCATATAGAATGAGCATTTGTAAGTTTGTATTGAACTTGCAATTGATTATTGTTTGTAGTGTATAATTTTTGTTTCGTTGGTTTGAAGTAGGGAATTGGTATTAGTCCTTCTACAACACAGTTAAGATCTGCTCCAGAATCAACTAGAGCAATGATATTGATTTTATAACTATGGTTGATAACCAAAGTTACATTGATATACCATTTATGAAACTTAACTTTTGTAATTTCATTGAGAAAAAAAGGAGGAATACTGGGTTCAACAACTTCAGAAGGTGAAGGAATATCAGAAAGTGGAGGAGATTGGTCATTGTGAGGCTGCCAATTATGGTGTTGCATATTCACAAGTTTTTGTTCAAGCCTAGATTGACTTTGCTTGAGCTGATGAATCTCCCTTTTCATGGTATTCACTTCAGTTTGTAAATCGGATAAGGTAACCGGTTGGTGAGTCGAAGCCTTAAATCTGTCAATAATCTCTTTATGATTGTAAAAGGGATTTACAATCTCAGGAATAAGTTTTTTGGTAAGAGTAGTCTTAATATTCTTAAGATACTCAATTTGAGGTTAGGGTCTTCAATATGATCTACAAAATCTAAAAGAATACTAGTTTCTTATGATTTTGAGAGCATATTAACACTGCCTAAAGCATTGCATTGGCATGCATTAACACAATGATCATTATCAGAATCTTCTGATTGATCTTAGTCAGTGTCATATCGTAATTGATAGACCTGGAGATCATCAGATGAGTCATTTTCTGATTCAGAATTAACCATGACTCTGATAAACATATTTTTAATGTCTTCTGGAGCATCGAGTTCCTGAATCTTGTGGGCTGTACGACAATTTTTTGCATAATGGCTAGGTTTACCACATTTAAAACAAAAGGGTTTTTGAACTCGGGCCTTTAGATTTAGAAAAAAGATTTATAAAGCTTTGGCTTATAAGTGCCATGGCTTTTGGGCTTGGAATAATAGGAAGTGAAATGTTTGGGTTGTTTTGGGCCATAAGCCATTTTGGACTTAAAAACATGGGTCTCAAGTTTGTTCGGCTTTGAGTTTGTACTTTGTACCCCACGACTATGTGGATCTCATGGACCGTCAATCTCCATCACAAATATTCGAACTAAACATAAGGCTGGTACAAATTGTGAGACCTAGCATTTAAATTTAATTATCTATACCAAAGTCAATATTATTTCAAAAAAATAAAAAATCATTCAATTTCTGGACTGAGAGCTAACGACCAACGTGGTCTTGGAACCTAAACTCAAAATTGGACAACCTTGGAACCCAAACTCAAAATTAACTAGTAGGTTCACACCCAAACGCAAGATAACCCTTATTTATATTTTAAATATTTATTTTATTTTTGCGTGTGTACTACAAGGACACAACATGAACCATATTGGTTCTTAGGAATTGTGCGGATTAACATTAGAAAATATCATGTTAAAGTTGAGCTCGATTCAATATGCACTCCTCGAGATGCACATCTAAACTTGACCTCCTAGCTAAGAAAAGTGATTCTAGTCTTTCGCCCATATTCTAAACAATAAATTTAGAATTACAATTAGATGTTTAATTTAGGGTACATTTTTTGTTTTATGTGTGTGCCCAAAATTTTTATTGAATAACAAGATTTATGACTAAGAAAATTACTAACTCTTACTTACAAAATTTAACAACTCAAAAATAGTTTTTACTTAATTATTGTTAGTTTTAATATGATTGTGCAATCATACATAGGGTTTCAAAGTTGTAACAAATTTATAATTAAATACATTAACTTAAGGAATAACGATAATAGAAGTAAGACTCAAGTCCGTCATTTGCCCTAATATGCACTATTTTACAAAGACAACCTACTAATTTTTCCAATTCAAGTCTCTAAGACTGCAGGTTGAAATGAAACCTGTAGAAATCTTTAACCTTCATTTAGGTTGCAGATATCCGGACCACCACCAATGTGCCAAAACATTTTTCGGGTTGGGCTCAGTTTGGCCTGGCCAACAATGACCCACAAGTGAAGAAAGGCAAAGTCTCTCTCTCTCCCGGTCTTTTGACATAATACCTAAAGTACCCTAACCTTTTCTGCAGCGACAAACCATTTTCGCGGGTTTTGGTGATCGATCTCATCTTTCCAAAACCCTTAAAAAAAACCCAAATTGTTGAGATTCTTGAATCAATCTTGATCCCCTATCTCCCTCCGAAAGAAAAAAAGAAAACCCTAGTTTCTCTGTTTCAGGCATTGTATCAAAATCGATTCTTGATTAGAGGAGGTAATTTTACTTCTCATCACTTCTCACTCTAAACAAATACGATAATGCCATTGTATCATTTCGTTAGGTTTGCTTTGCTTTGCTTTTGGTTCTAAGCAGATGATCAAGAAAAGGAGGGATGAAGAAGGAGAGACAATGAGAGAGAGGTCGGTTGCTAGTGAGCGTGTCTTCTTTAAAGCCCAGGGGAGCTCTCGCGTTCTCAATGTGAGTTTCTTTATACTTTTTGAGTTTGTTGATTGTCTCAATTTCTTGATAGCTAATTTATTTCTTATTAAATTTGCATCATATACAAATGACATTCTATGTTCTTCGTAATTTGTTGTTAAAAGTCCAAACCTACAGATCCATCGAACTTTTCAGAATTATTTGACGTTTTCTACATTCTAATGTCACGACTAAAATGAGGAGGTGGGAAAAGAGGAAAGAATAAACTTTTGGCGTGAAAATTGGCGCCCAAATCAAAAGTTAAACGAATGGTAAATTTGTATTTTCAGTTTTAGAGTTTGTTAAGCTCACACGGATCGCAAGTGGCGCACATCCAATGGAGCTATTTGAATTTCTGTTATCACTGATCTTGTAAGAAAAATCAGTAGGCTCTAGTTTGATTAAGAACATGAGAAGTGTTTGTTTCAGTCCATTTCCCTTATCAATTGATTGTTCCCTCTTCGGCTCTTCCCTGTAACAAACCAATCAAAGCAACATGGAAACCAGACCTAATGGGCTTGAACTATTCATGAGAGAAACTAGAAAGAACCAAAATGAAACCAATGGCTAAATTGAGCAATTGAAGGCTAAAATGAAAAAGATCATACAATCCAGTGAACTACAAGAAAAAAGATGGAAGCTAGGTTCGAACAAGTCATCCATCTGCTTCAAAGCAACCAAGGTTCTACTGACCACGCCAGTAGGTCTATTCCCCAAAACCATTAGGAGAATCAAGGTATGTTTTCCAGATTTCCCAAACTGGATTTTCCCCAATTTGATGGTGTAAACCCGGATTAAAAAGAGTGAAATGTACTTTACCTTCTATCAAATAAGGAGGAAAACAAAGCAAGCTTAGCTTCTATACATCTCCAGGGTAGGGCAAACATGTGGTTCTTGAACTACCAGGAGGGAAAACAATTGATTCAATGGCCCATTTTCATTCATGATTTATGTGAAAGGTTGAAGAAGCTATACTAGACAATTACGTGGATTCTTTCAACAAGTTAGTTCAAGAATTTTTTAGTGAATGAATGCTATGATAAGCTGGAAGAACTAAAATCATTGATGCTCTCTCACAACCCTCAATTAGATGAGAGTTACTTTGTGCTAAGTTTTCTAAGTGGTTTGAAACCAAACATTAAATCCTTGGTTCAACTATTCAAACCTACCACCATTTATCAAGCCCTCTCACTTGCTAGGATGCACGAAGCCTCTTCTCAAAGACAAAACAAAAGCCCCAATTATAACAACAAGCCTTACAATTACCCTTCCACTAGTACCTACAATTACAAATCAAATCAATACAACCCACAAACATCAAATCCATATCAGGCTTCCACTTCCAACAATCCAAAACCAATTTCAGTCCTAAACTCACTTGCAAAGAATCCTACTCATACGCCACAGATTAGAAGACTTACTTCTGCCCAAATGAAGATCAAAAGAGAGAGGGGACTATGTTACAATTGTGAGGAGCAATACAAACCTAGACATTTGTGTAGGCAACAACACTTGTATTTACTGGTTCCTGAAGATGAAATAACAGTAGAAGAAGAGTTCCCTGCTGAAGCTGAAAACCTGGCACAAGAAATTTCAACTGAAATGGAAATCTCTCTACATGCTCTACATGGCTGCCTCTCCACCAACACATTGCTTATCAAAGGGCTACTTAAGAAAAAGCCTATCTCTATTCTTATAGGCACTAGGAACACTCATTCATTTATTGATCCTAAAGTAATTAAAGAAACTAACTTGCCAACAAGAAACTAACTCCCCAAACGATAGTGAGAGTTGCAAATGGGCAACAACTGATTAATAGTGGTACTTGCCCTAAACTACAATGGACAATGTAGGCTCTACCCTTTGAAGGGAAGGTCAGGCTATTACCCTTAGGAGGATATGATATGGTCCTTGGAGGGCACTGGTTGAAACTATTTGGGGACATCACACTCAACTTGCAAAAGCTGCAAATGACCTTATACTACAATGGGGAATACATCATCACCTTACAAGGGAACAGTGAAACGGGATCCTTATTCCTTTTAGAGACAAATGGACTTTCTAAATTCATTAAGAAGTGCACCCCATCCTTCTTTGATCATCTCTTTTCCATAACTAGTCCACCATCATCACAACCTAAACATCCCCAGTTAAACAAAATGCTGAAACAATTCAAGGATGTATTTTAGACCCCAAATTCCTTACCACCAAATAGACCGCTAAATCACCAAAAAAACAGATAGTACCCCAACCTCCCAACCTCCCTACAAAGTACCTTATATGCAAAAGTAAGTCATTGAACAACTAGTCACTGAAATGATGGAAACAAGGATCATACAACATTCCTATGGCCCATTTGCTGCCCCAATACTAATAGTTAAGAAAAAGATGGTACATGGAGGTTTTGTATGGAGTATAGAAGACTAAATGATATAACTATCAAAGACAAGTTCCCAATGCAATTATTAGATGAACTTCATGGAGCTACTATTTTTTCCTAATTGGACCTAAGATCAGGGTACCACCAAATCATGGTTCACCCTCCTGACATTCTCAAAAGAATCTTCAAAACTCACCATGGTCACTTTGAGTTTAAGGTAATGTTTTTTGGCCTCACAAATGCCCTTGCAACTTTTCAGGCACTAATGAACCAAGTATTCCACTATTCTCTTAGAAAATTTGTACTAGTCTTCTTTGATGATATATTGGTATACAACTTATCCATCAGCCTTCATTTAGACCACCTCCACCATGTCTTATCCACCTTGAGACAACATAAGCTATATGCCAAACTTTTAAATGTTCTTTCCTACAAGTTAGATTGGAATACCTTGGCCATATCATTAGCATCAGGGAGTAGAAGTAGACCCTTAGAAAATTTAATCTATGTCTTCATGGCCAATACCTTCTATCATCAAACAACTCCGGGGTTTCTTAGGCTTGACTGGTTATTACAGAAAATTCATAAAAAATTATGGACTAATTGCACAACCCTTGAATGATTTACTCAAAAAAAATTCCTTTAAGTGTCCTCATTAGCTGATCAAGTTTCTCAGAGTCTCAAGCTTTCCATGTGCCAGACACCTGTTCTTACTCTTCCTAACTTCAAACAACATTTCACTCTTGAGACTGATGCTTCTATTAAGGGAGTTGGTGTTGTTTTATCACAATGAAGATGACCCATTGCCTACTTTAGCAAGGCTCTTGGACCAAGAAATCAGACTCTCTCCACTTATGAAAAAAAACTCTTGGCCATAGTCATGGCTATACACAAATGGAGGTCTTATTTACTTGGCTCAAAGTTTCATATTTACACTGACCATCAAAGTATTAGGCACTTCCTATCACAAAAGGTTACTACTATGACTCAACAAAGATGGCTATCCAAATTCCTAGGCTAGGACTATGAAATTTTTTACAAGAAAGGAGCTGAAAATCAAGAAGCAGATGCACTCTCTAGGGGCACTCACAGTACAAATTCAGAGTCTAACAGTTCAGATGAAGCCAACCAATGCCTAGCCATTACTTCACTCACTCCACAATGGATTCAGAAAGTTCTAGTCAGCTACAGTCAAGATCAACATCATTCAACAACTCAATATTCAAGCTAGCTCAATTCCTTAATATACACTTAGAAATGGTCTACTGATGCACAAGGGAAGGATTTGCATTGGCTCTACAGGGAACCTAAGGAAGCAACTAATGAATACCATGCATAATTCTGTTCTAGGAGGTCACTTTGGAATTCAGGCCACATACCAAAGACTCAGACAATACTTCCATTGGCCTGGAATGAAAACTCAGATGATACATCACTGAATGTGACATTTGTCAAAGGAGTAAAAGTGATCAACTGGTTCTGGTTGACGACTCCAACTCCTCCCTCTTTCGGGCCATGCATGGCAACATATAGCCACGGACTTCATAGAGGGGCTCCTACCTTCAAATAATAAAACAACGATCTTAGTCATTGTAGATTGACTGTCCAAATACAACCATTTTTTGGCTTTATCACATCCTTGCACTTCCTCCATGGTGGCATATCTCTTCCTTCAAAATATCTACAAACTACATGGTCTTCCTTCATCCATTGTCTAGGATAGAGATAAGATTTTTATAAAGTTTCTTTTCGCAAGACATTTTTTCCCGCTCTTAGCACCAAGTTATCTCTTAGCTTCGCATACCACCCCAAACTGATAGGCAAACCAAGCGTACAAACGCATGTTTAGAGAACTACTTACGGTGTATGACAAGGGATGTTCCCTCTCACTGGTCAAGATGGTTGTACCTGGCTGAGTATTGGTATAACACATCGTTTCACTCAAGCCTACAATACGGATACACCCCTCCCTTGTTGGCATTACCCCCGAATCCTATCTCCACCATAACGATGTACAACAATTCCTCAAAGACAGAAAACATATGATGCAGATAATTAAGGAGAAGTTACCGAAAGCTCAGGAAATGATGAAATTTTTTGTTGATAAAAATCGAATAGACAAATCTTTTGCGATAGGAGAGTGGGTGTACTCGAAACTGCAGCCGTACTAACAAACATCCGTCAACTTCCGCCCCAACCTTAAGCTCTCTGCTTGCTGGTATGGTCCCTTCCAAATCACTGACAAAGTGGACACAATAGCGTATCGTCTTGAGCTCCCTCCAAGCTCCAAGATTCACCCTGTATTTCACGTTTCACAATTAAAGAACAAGTTTGGCTCAACGGCTATTCCAGCTCCACTCCTTCCCTTGTTAGATGCTCAAGGAAACTTTCGAGCTGAACCAATTGTTGTACTAGCTTGAAGAATGGTTCCGAGGCACAAACGGGCAGTTACGCAAGCCTTGATTCAGTGGTCAAACTCACCTCCTAAAGATGCAACAAGGGAAGATTGGAGCCACATCCAAGCCATGTTCCCCGTGTTCAAACCTTGAGGACAAGGTTTTGGATAAGAAAGGGGCAATGTCATGACTGAAATGAGGAGGGAAAAAGGAAAAAAGAAACTTTTGGCGCTAAAATTGGCACCCAAATCAAAAGTTAAACGAAGGGCAAATTTGTATTTTCAGTTTTAGAGTTTGTTAAGCTCACACTGATCGCACACGTGGCGCACATCTAGTGGAGCTCTTTGAATTTTTGTTATCACTGTTCATTTATAAATAGAAGAAGAGAGACAGTCTCTCATCTTGTAAGAAAAAGCAGTAGGCTCTTGTTCAATTAAGAACCTGAGAAGTGTTTGTTTCAGTCCATTTCCCTTATCAATCGACTGTTCTTTCTCCATTATCTTCCCCTCTCTTGAACTAACAGTCACAAACGTGACATCTAACTCCTTAATCTCATATTGGAACATTTCTACATCAAATCAGATGTCAAAATCCCCACAAATACAAATAGTGGTTTACTAGCATTAATCTAAACATATTGTGCATGCAAGTATGCATAGAATAAGGACAATGCTAGACACACTACTAAATTGATTTGGAACCTTACATAAAGGGTCAAGTATATGATGGGAATGGTCAAACTGGGGGTCAAAATCTCCCACCATGATCTCTATATTAACTGTTAATTGGTGGTTATAAGAGGCTCTCCATTAAGATACTAGTTTCAAAAGACTGCTGTAGAATGACGAAAGGCTCATATTTTCTTCCACCCCGAAATTTAGTGATGCATTGCTATCATAGGAAACATATGGGATGTCTTCAACTTGATTGTAGAAGATCTCATCAGACTCATCGTCAGTTCCACTCCGCGATCTTTGTCTTCTGTAATCTCCATCAAACTCGTCTTCACTTGAACTAGGATTCTTCTTGACCATGTCGTTAAATATTGAGGACCGAAGGAGGAGACTGAGGGCTGAAGGCAAAGATGGCCTATTGCCAACGAACTCTCTTGGGAGAGCTTCCTGCCTTTGAGGAGAGCTTAAGTAGTCAATGGTGAAAGTGCCTGTGTGAGATAAAGATGTTTCTGGTACAACGTAGGATTGGATACTTGAATTTGGTATATGAGAATTGATGAGTACATTAGACTCTGGTTTTAGCCACCTGCTATACATGCCCAATTCAAAGTTTGTCATTGCTTTGATTCCTCGTTGTTCAATTGCTGCAATGTCGTAAGCATGGGCAGCCTCTTCTTGAGTACCTATATTGGAACAAACCAAATCAATTAGTATGTATGAAATCTGAAAATCACATACAAATGGATTACAACTATTTGGTTTTACCCTATACGCAATTCAAGATTTTTGGTAACGCTTGCATATGTGATGAACAGTAATAAGAGTGACTAGCTCAGGTTGAACTTACTGTAAGTCCCAAGGTAGAGGTACTTGTTTCCTGGAACTCTTCCTATCCTTGCTTCCCATTTCCCATTGTGGTGGTGCCTGCATATACCCAAACAAATCTTCCATTAGTGTCTCTACCTTCATTGCTAGTTAAGATAAAGAATGAGTAGTTATTTCATCGAACCAAGAAAACTACCGTGCAACACCTCTGTACTTGGACACACCTCTTGAGAAACCATTACTCTTCCTGTTTTCAGTAAAAAGAAAGAAAACAAAATGAGTTAAATAAATTAATACATAGTACAAACTTATTTATGGTGTATGAGATCTACTTGTCAGCTACAGGTAATGAGTGGAACTTAGAATTCAGAGTGTACTACTTTGTTTGTTTGCAGTTGGATATCTACCTTCTTAATGAGGCTAAGTACTCTTCTCTGGTTAGATTTTGCATTATTTCAATATCTGTTTGATGGTCCGATACCTGTTATGAAGTATCCTATCACACTTGAGATTTCATTGGCATCATAAATATGAAATGCACATTAAACCTTTAAGAAATTATCGGATAACAGTACCGGAAAATTTGTAGTAGTTGTTGATCCCCAGTACTTGAGTGCTGCTAGATCATATGCTCTTGCTGCAGATTCTTCTTCATCATAAGCCCCTGATCAAATTCTTGATATTTATTTTACATAATACATACATAAATACACATGCTCGTATATTTATAATCATCTTAAAAGTGAAAACGTGAGAACTTACCAAGGTAGACTGTTGAGTTGAAGTCCAATGATCAATTTTGAGAACCACAAAAGAAAAAATTGAACGAACGAGTATCTGATGAAAATTAAAGACCGATTGATAGGTTAAGCAAATGATTAAATATAAAAATAAGAACTTACTTTGTTTCCCTTTTTTATTTTGTGTCACATTCCATGACTCCTTGTCCCAAAGGTGGGCTTCATATCGGCCAGTCCATTTATGTCTGGATTTATTATAGTCCGATACAATTTTAGTTATCAAAACCTTGAAAGTGGAAATTAAAAATGGTGATGAAGATAGCAAAGAATACCACATTAAGTTGACTGCTTACCTGCTAACCCCACGAAATCTTGAACTTCTCTTTGGTGTTGTAGTGCTACTAGTGGACTGATCAACTTGTTGAAAGTCTACATGTTTTACGTAACAATCATTGGAACTCATGCGACTTGCAATGGGTTCTCTTCGCCTTCTCTTGACACACTTATTAGCCGTGTCACTGTCAACCATCCACGAATTACGCCTCCTTGTGCTTAATTCGCACTTCACTGTTGCCATCTCTCCCCTTTTTTGTTCCGACTTTCTTTCTTCAAAACTGTCCTTCGTTTACAGTTGCATGCAAGTGATTTGATTGCTTGCTTGATTCAAGATAAACATATATGTTGCATATATATAAGTACAGTGATAGTTTGTTCTTAGCTTATTTTGTTTTGTTGTTACAACTGCTGATTGGCCACAAAGACAACCAAAGTCGATGACTTTGAGATCTTTTGGATGTACATCATTGTTTTTTTTAGCCTGCCATCTGAACAGTTGGCTTGCCTCGCCATTTATTGTTTGATTTTAAAAACTATTTTAGATAGATGGTTGTTTTTATTGGATTTTACTATTTAAGGTTTGATTTCTTAAATGGAAAATTTTACTTTTATTGGATAGGCCGATGATTAAGTTCATAGTAAAGTTAAAAGTAACAAGATACATGCTTTGGTTCTAAGGTTTGGGGAAATAAACAACTTAAAGTATTGATATCTTGCATTATGACTAAATAGGATATGATATCAAGCTTAGTTCTTATTTCCAGCTCGGAGTCTTCTAATTTAATTTTCCTACTGGAAGTTGTGACAAGAAACATACTTCACAGTTCACATAAAAAACAAAGGGAGACTAACATGTAATGGGCTTTTGTGACAGAAAGAGTTCTACATAAAACAAGTATGTGTTTAGCTCAAGGATTTAATTGAAATTTTGTTTTATTTATCATTCAGGAGCTGGTAGTTTGTCTTTATTGAATCTGTTCTGTTTTTTTTGCTTTGGATTTGTCACCAACCATTTTTGCAAAATGGGGACTTTTGGCTGGTTTATTTACTTTTCTTGATGTTTTCAATGGCATACTTTGTACTAAGCTATTGTTGTATGTAGATCGATATTTGCCATTTGTTGACTGAATAAAGGGTCAAAAGCACATGCCTTTTTGAAAAGGCAGGAGTGTATTGATCGTCTTACTAAAAGGTTCACCTATGCATCTCCAGACAGATGATACAAGCATGACATGCAGTATAAAACAACCCAAGGGAAAAATTAGGATCTGAGGTCTTCTGAATGTAACATTGGCTGACTTCCGATAAGAATTGATTGCCTAGACATAAACATGTATTTCAATCAAATTTTCACTTAAGCCCGTTTACAATGATATTTTAGTTAGTGCTACAAGTATATTGGATTGCTGTTTGATTTTCCATTCTGTTTATTTAGTATCCAAAGGTGTTGATATTCAACTTGCAACACTACTCATTCGAAGAAAACATTTCCAGTTTGTTATATTATTTGAAACAAATGTGGATGGTCAGTGTTTTTTAAACTACCAGAGCTTCAAATCATGAATGACATACACATGATTCTGTGATAAGAAGCTTTGTTTTTATTTATGGGTTGGAATCTGGTGCCAACTTAAGTTGCAACTCCAGCTTTGGGGCCCATAAACATTTAAATGAAATGTGCTCGTTTGGATTGTTGGAGTCACTTTTTTTTTAATCTAACTTCTATATATCGATGTTATCTATGTAGCAATGTGTTCACAAAGTATCGATGTTTTCTAAGGAATCAGTACATACCAATGGCTGCATTGAACCGCTGACTATAGGTGAATACAACTTTTGCTTAAGGTGAGAATGCTAGTAGAGCCTCTTCAGCCCATTTGAATTCTTGGCCTGAAGTTGGTCAAGAAACTAGTCCTTTCCATCACTACAATGTCCACAAGGTAACAAACTTCCTCTGTCTCCTAAATGACAGGAAAATTTCAGCAGCTATTATCAAGGCAGCTGACACTTCCAGTGCCCTCTTTCCCCAGTAAAATAGTCCAATAGTTGTTATATTTGTAGCATCCTTAGAGAGGCTCATCTCTTATATTTGTACCACAACTCTTTTACTGAAGGACAAGAAAGAAACAAGTGATCAATTGATAATCAACATCACCACACAGAATGCAATGGTTGGGGATGATGACCCCTCTCTTGACAATATTGTCAACTATGAGGATTCTGCCATATGACAGTCTGAAAAGGAATATGGCTCTTTGAAGAATCTCCTTGGCCTATATAAAGGACTGCAACTTGCTGATTTTGTTATCCAAGGGGGAGGGGACAGAACTAGGTGCCAGAGTTTGAAGTTCGTATGATAGAGCTATCTAAATTGAGGATAAGAAGCTGGTATGATGGAATTATTAATGCTGAGATTTATCCTTCTTCTCCTTCTCTCTATTTCCTCTTTGCCATCCAAAGCTTGATGCTTTTCCTTTCAATAGTTCCATTGTGACACATTTACTAGTAAATGGGGGTTGATACTTCGTGATCAACAAACTGCTAGTTTTGCAAACAAAACTTGATATTTCTCCCTCTGACATGTGAGCTGCAGTTGCTTAACCTTGGACAAAAACTTTACGTTAAAGATGGCAAAGGAGTTAAAGACTTCATGGGCTGTAGGTTTGGCAATAGGTGATTGGAGGTTTACTTGAGAAGTTGAATTCTATGACAAATTTGAAGCTTTTAAATCAGAGCAGTCTCAGGTTGACATGAGCTTAGTGCTGTGAAGAGCAATCTGACCACATAGCAGTCTCAGGTTGACGCACTGGCTGGCAAGTTGGAGCTATTGGAGCGTGAACTTGTTGATGCGAAGGTGCGAGAGGAGGAACTTCTTCAGTAACAAGGCAAATGTGAGTTCCGCTAGGTTGTACATGGTAGGTTGGAGCTACTGGGAGGAGCATCCGGAGTGGGATCTCGGCCGTTATAAGATGTAGTATGCGGACTTGACTGTTACCTCTGTGTCATTGGACGAGGAAGACAGTTTGGGCCCTGATGTCCAGGACGTGGCGCGTGTGGATGCAACTCATGCTCCTTCTTCCACTAGACTTAACTCTTTTGTTCATGTACCTTCTCTTGATAAGGAGTATGTACCTTATCTTGATAAGGAGTAAATTTTGTGTGTTTGTACTCCTTTCCGTTTTGACCATTAATGAAAACAGTTTTATCCATTTTGTGTTTGTTGTCTCTATTGCATGTTTTTCGTTTCACTTGTCGTCTTGCTTTGACATAGATTGGTTGAATCAATAGGACGTTGACTAGTCTGTTTTTTTATGGAGAACTTGACCGTTTTGCATTGTCAATGACTCAGGGTCATCGCTGTGTAGTCATGTCCGATAGTGGGCATGTTGTGGACAGTTTAACTTAGGGTTGAGTTGCTCGAGTTGTGTCTTGTCCCTAAGGTAAATTGCTTGAGGCTTGCCTCACTAGTCTGATTGGTCGGTTGCGGCTGCTGCTATGGGCAAGTTCTGATGGCCGAGCGTATGTGTCAGAGCGTTCGTGCCGAGTCAGGCGCCGTAAGCTCGGGTCGACATCCTAAGTAGCTTTTATCTGGGTACTAGCCGTACAATTTTTTGTATCGGCGTGAGTGGCCTTTGCTAATATTAGAATGTCAGTCCGTTTGAGTGTAAAGACGCTGACTCGACTAGATTCATGTTTGTGGTCGCTGTAGAAGAGCGGTGGTTGTGTGGCGAGCTGCTTGGGGCTCCCACCTTCGTAAGCATCTATGCCCGAGCGATGTGGCTACAGATTCGGGGACTGAAGGTTTGGCGACTATGCTAAAGAGCAGTAGTCGCGTGGCGAGTCGTCAACATCAGTTAAAGACTGTCTAGTTTCCCACCTTTCGAACCATTTACATCCGCAGTGAGGGCTACAAGTTCGAGTAAAAGGGTTCGACGACCAGGTTGAAAAGTAGTGGTCCTGTGGCAAGTCGCCGAGATTGGTTCGGGACTAACTAGGCTCCCACCTTCCAAATCATCTACACCTGTGTGCATCAAGCTACAAATTTGGAAGTTTTCGGTGGCCACGCTGAAAAGCAATGGTCCCATGACAAGCCGTCAGAATCAGTTCACAGCTAACTAGGCTCACCTTCTAGACTATTTACATCCGTCGGCGGCCATGCTAAAAAGCAGTGGTCCCATGGCGAGCCATCAGAATCAGCTCGGGACTGACTAGGCTCCCATCTTTTAAACTATCTACACTCGCGCAATGGGGCTACAAGTTCAGGGTTGGTCATTCGACGGCCACGCTGAAAAGCAGTGGTCCGGTGGCGAGCAGTCAGAATCAGTCCGGGACTGACTAGGCTCCCACTTTCCAAACCATATACACCCACGCAGTGGGAGCTACAGGTTTGGGCTTTGATCATAAACTTTCGTTGCCAGTCGTCACCAACTAGGCTTACCTGATCATTGACCACGAAAGGGCAATGATCCCTGGCAAGTCGTCACCAGGCATGATAGCGCTGATTAGACTTTCACTTCCTAGACCATTAAGATTCGCACTAAGCGAACTAGGTGTCGGGTGATACCAGAAGTCATCAACATCAGCTTAGGCTGACTAAGCTTGCTCTGTTGGAGAGGGGTTCCGCCCGTTTGAGGGTGTGAGAATCCATGTCCGCTAGTGTCGCGCACTGTGCAGACAATATTAACTTAAACAAACAACGATCTGTAGGTACGGTCCAGTGTTCTAAAAATCGCTAGGCGCTGGGCGGGCGGCGAGCAGGTGCCTAGAGCCCAGGGGCCTAGGCGGGTGCCTAGGCGGTCTTAGGTTTTGTATTATAACTTTAATAATTTACAAAAGTTAAACATAATACCTTATCAATTACATCTAATTTAATGTCAATATATATATGCAAAATTTAAAAACATGAAAAATTAACAATCGTGAACAAAATTTATTAAAACTCAAATGACTGAAGTTGGTCATGATGGGTACTTTATATAAATTTGAATTTGTGTATTCTTTTATTTTTCTTCAAATTGCATGAATAACCTCAGTTATGTTTGATAAAATATACATTAGTAAAATTGGTACCGGCAGATCCTTTGAGAATTCCATTAAGTAATCATCCTTCGCTACATTTAGACATATCATCATTATCATCATCAAAGCCCATTCCCGAGATTTTCTAAAAAAACAATTAAATAGTTTATTTCTAAAAAATAGGAAAGAAAAATAAAATAAGAACACAATCAACCTTATTAAAAAATAAAAAAAATAAAAAATCTCCCAGACCGCCTAGACCCCACCCAGACCGCCCAGACTGCCCAGACAGCCGCCCAGGCATTAATCTAGGCGGTTTTTCACCTTCTAGCGCCTAGGCGCCGCCTAGACCGATTTTTAGAACACTGGTACGGTCTGTGCGTCAAGGCTGTTTTGGATTTGCGCTTGTGTTTAGCATGTAGCAAAATACTGTTTGAATGGTGGGTCGAGTGGATCGAGCCTTTGTGCCTGCAAAGAAAGAGTTAGGGTTTCCTGTATGGTTGCGCTACATGTACGACATAGATCGGAGGTGACACGTGTACGGCGTATGCTGCAGGACGGTTGAGTGTCGGTTACTCTTCCTAAATTGATGGGGTTGCATGCAGTGCCATTAATTGAGCGAACGTGGTCTACGCACTTTCCTTGGGAACCGCCGTTTCTTCATTTTCCACATGGTATTCTATGCTTGGCATTTAATGCAGAAGGCCCGTTTGGTGAACCATTACGCCTATATAACAGTGTTCTTCAATCGTTGTAGGCACTATCTTTTGCAGAGTTCATCACCTGTAATGTTCTTGCTTGAAGAAAATGTTTTGGGTTTTCCAAAGGTTGAAGGCGAACCTCTATTGTCGGAGTCTCCGAAAGTTCTGACATTTGCCTCGATCATGCACGATCATAACCGTTGTTATGCGTGGTTACCTGTTGTGGGTGGGCACGTAGTTGGCTTGCTGAGATCTCATAATTTCTTCTCATATTGCGGAGAAGTAGTACAAATTTGCTATCAAGGGAGATGCCTTGGTTTTATTGTGTGCCACTTGTGCCCGTGTGTTCGTGGATCCCGCTGCTAACCAATGGCTGATCGAAGTGTTAGCCGATGTGCTATGCTTTCGGGTATGGTAGCTCTCAGGCACTCCTGGTATTGCACATGGGAAAGGTGGCCTCACTTGATAGCACTGGGATACCTTGTCGATGTGGCTGCTTGTGGTCATCCTCATTTGCCTTCTTCCACCCCCTTCTGGAGGTCGAAAACCGTTTGAGAAAATTTGTAAGAGGGTGGAATGTCTCTTGAGGAAATCAGTAGCCCGTTGTATGGTCTACAACGCCGTTGTACGGTCGCTTTCTGGGGTGATTTGACAGAGCCATTGACCGCTCAATCTTTTCAATCCCTTCTGGCATTTTGTTCTTGATCTTGGGAAGGGGTCTAGCGAAGTCATTTTAATATCTTTGTTGTCACTTGCATACTGCTCGCATCGGAGGGTCTGCATGGCTTTCTTCAGATACCTCTCGTAGTAGAATTATCTAATCGAGTTTTTAATTTCATGTCGCGCTGTATTCAAATGCTTGTAGTATGTAGTCTTTTGTATCCGCCTCAGGGTACTTGTTGTTACATCTTTCCAATAATCAATAGTCTGTTTATGTAATTATTCTTTTATTTCTTAAATGATTGCAAATCATATAAGTCTTTAAGAACTAAAACTCTACATTGATTATTGAAAGGGAAATAAACAACTGAAAGCAGGCTAACTGTTGAGCGAGAGGAATTGATATTGGCTTTGAAGTGAATTTGGATTGCCCTTGTGGATCGTTTAGCGGACTGTCGAGGCGCTTCAGAGGTTACCGAAGAGTAAACCTTGTAGAGGGGTCAATCTCTTCACCTACGGAAAGTCGGGGGATGTATTCCAATTGCCTTGGCCTCCCCGTTTCACTGGGCAGAATAGCAGACAACTCCCGCACTGTTTGAAGGTGATGCCCCCACTGTTGCTTGGCCTGGCACTGGTTCAGGCTACCTCGCGGTATGTAGTTGAATCTGTGAGCATTCTATTTGTTTCAGTGTGGCGTAATGGCAGTCTCATGCTGTAGGTTGGTCTCCGCGTATCGTCCCTTCTGAGTGGTTAGTAGTGTACTTAACACACTGGTGTAGGGTGGAGACTACTACCACCATCAAGTGGAGCCATGGTCTCCCCAAGATAAGGTTGTAGGTTAACGGTGCGTGTACGACCATGAAGTCAAAAAACAAGACATTTCTTAGCTGCGACTTTTCTTGCCTTTGTCGCCAACCTTATCTTCCCGATCAGGAAACATTTCTCTCCGCTGAATCCAATCAGCAGGTAGTCTAAGGACGTCAAGTTTTCCTCCTTGAGGTCCATACTGCGGAACGCGTTGTATAATATGACGTTGAGTGAGCTTCCTGTGTCCAACAGAACTCTCTTTGCCTCCCACCTTGCTATGGAGACCGAGATGACTAGGGTATCATTATGTGGCGCTCGGACTCCTTCGAGGTCGTTGTCCGTAAAGGTCAAGGTGAGAATGGGGCTCCGAATCCTTGAGTGGCAAATGCGTTTGTCCTCATCCACGGGCTGTGTCCGCATTTCCAGTAAGGTTCACTTGCAAGACCTGTACGACTGATCTTCATTCGGTTCGACTCCATGAAGGACATATATTATCCCTGGAGTCTCCTTCGCTATCTCCTTAACTTACCCCCCTTTCCCTAGTTTGTTCTGGGTCACTTCTCAGAGTTCAGAAATTCTTTTAGTTTGCCTCTGCGGATCTAGTACTCAACCTCATACCTCAGACTCTTGCATTCATTGGTATTGTGGTCACCCTCCTTGTGGTATGTGCAGTACTTGCCGTTATCATGCTTGGAGTGGTCTCCGCGCTGCTTTGGGGGCCACTTCAGATCCTCCCAGTTTTTCATGGAGTTTAACACGACTGATAGGTTAGCATTTAGAGGTGTCACAACTTTGGATCTAACGTAGTTGGATGATTTCTCCAGTCTGAACTAGGTCTGACATGTTGTCATTACGCTTCCTCTTGTTTCGTTCCCCCGTCTTCTCGTTTCTTTCCCTCCTTGTCCTTAAGAGCGGAAGGCTTCTTCTCACCTTCGATTTCCCTCTTTACGGTTCTCAGCTCCTCTAAGGTAAAATGCTTTTGAGTGCTCTTGAGGAGTTCTGTCATGTCCAGAGGAGTCTATAAGGTGAGGTCTTAATAAAGTTTTCCTTCCTTGAGGCCTGCAGTGAAGGTTGTTACGGCTGTGTCGTCGCTGCATCTGTCGATGAGAGTCAGTTTGTTGTTGAAGCGTGTGACATCCTTTCTGAGAGTCTCGTGAGACCTCTGCTTTAGAGAGAGTATGTAGTGTGGACCTTTTTGAAAACGCTGGCTCCCTCCGAAATGTGTCAGGAACTTCTTTGCTAGTGTCTTGAATGAGTCGATCGACTTCGGCAGAAGGTCGTGGAACCACGTTAATGCTGAGCTTTTCAGACCAGTGGGAAAGGTTCTGCACATGACTCATATCCTTCTTTAAGTAATGGTAATGATGTAGGTGGTTGAAAGGATCGATGGTTCCGTCGTAGAAGTCGAGCTTCAGGGGAGTGAACTTCCTCGAAATGGCCACATTCATGATCCGGTCCACAAATGGTGGGACGGAAAGGCGGTATAGTATTTTCGGATCGCGCACCCCTTTGCGGAGGGGGTTCCCAGGGCTGAGCCTCTCTTTCTTGGCGGCAGGCTCAACGTCAGCCGCACAACCTCTCCTAATCCAATGAGAACTGGCGGGGGCTTGGCTTTCCTATGCTTGCTCCCTGCCATCCTCCCGAGATGGAGGTCCATGATGCTCCTGATCTCCATTGGCAGGCGGTGGATTTTGTCGCGTGAGAGCTTCCGCCGCCTTGGCTGTTTACTGTATTTTAGATGTAAGCCTATCAATTCGGGGGTCCGTTGTTGCTGTCGTTGGCGCGGGGGCTTGAGTCTGAAAGCGGCGGTGCTGCGCCAACCAAAGCGTTTGATGTGTCCCCCTGTTCTCTGTTGTTGCGTGACCTAGTGGTTACAATTTCTCTGGGTTTTAAAAGGAGACGACGCTAATGAAAAGTTAAGAACTTTGTTGTCCCCATGGATGACGTCAAACTGATGCAGTCGTTTTTCGCTCCCTGCTTTGACCTAGTTTCGCTTACCTGCACAAGTAACGCACGTGAGCCACGAACCATCGTTGTGGATGCCGATGACACTCCGATGCTAAAGTCAAACAAAGATCTGAGGAAGGCGTAATGATGTAAACATGGAATTTGTAGTGTACCTTAGCTTACCAACCTCGTGTCTTATTTATAGTGCAAGGAGTCCTAGTTCTACCAGACCATCGAAGGCGCAGTTTAGGAAAAATATCTTCGTGGAGATCATTATCTAATAAGGAGTTGTGCTGTAGGAGGAAAATTTTCTCTTAGCCTTGTGCTTCTAGATACGCAGGAGATAGTTTCCAATACGAGAGCAATCCGTAGAAGGGAGTTTCTCTGTGTGGAATGTACTCTGGTATTTGCTTCATAGTTGGAAGCAGAGAGCTGCTGTAATTGCCCGTTCGAAGCTGATCCTCGAGATACTTGCCTTAGTAGGACTTATGGTTATTGATGATAGTTATGAGACGCGTGGGCCTAACATGTTGTAAGAGCTCGGGTCCGTCTGGCGGACTGAATTGGGCATGCTTAGAACCGCTTGGGCTGGATCAGTGTTGGGCTGATGCTAGGGTCTGTAGTTCTCGAGATCATCTTGACACGTGTATGGCTCAGAGGTGTGACCATTTTTATGTATCATCAATCCCTAAGCTATCATTTTATCATCTTCCACAATGAGATCTTGAAGACACCAAACTATCACATGAAAACATGAAAGACGCCAGATATATCTCCTTTTAAAAGAATCTATTTCTTTTAGGTTATGGAAAAAAAAATGAAAATCCTTTCAAAGAAAAAATTTCCTCGGTGATTTTTCAATTATTGGCATGGATGGATTTAAGGAAACGAGGCCACAGGTCATTCATTGGGTTCTCCGAATGGCTTCAGAATGGAGGTAGCTTTATGGTAAGCTAAGTGGATGGGAATCCTTAGTTTATGTTTAGAGTCAGACATAGTGTGACATTTGGGAAGACAAAAGTTACCTGAAGCTGTTCTTCCCCATCAGAAATTTCTGTTCAAGGCCTCATTTTGATTTTATTTTGGTTAGTTAATTGCTGGTATATTTGTTCTTTCAAATTGGATTCCCTCATCCCTAGGAATATCAATAGAATTTTAATGGGCCCATGATGTTCATTAGGACCAAAATGGGCACTTGACTTGGAGAAGTTGACACTCTGCACAAGGTGTAATTGTTCCTCAGACTATAACCTATCAGCGGAATTATTGTAAATTAACTTTGAATCACGATTACTTGAAAAAATGCAAATTGCTTTATCAATCTCCAAGCTACAGCTAATTTATCTGTTTTACGTATCACTTGATTGTGATAATAAAATGTCCAACTCACTGATTGCCTTGTGACAGTGTGCTTTATAAAGTTTGTGAGACAGTATGCTGTGATAAAAGTGACAGAATCAGAAACTATGAGCTTCAATAACTATTGAGAAACCCAAGGGTTACAATACCTGATTTTTTTCTTTAAAAAAAATAGATTTTATGTTGGGTGGTGGATTTTGTGCTGAGTTGGTGGGGGTCTTGGTGATACTAACACTTTCTTACGGTGAATAAATTTGTTAAACTAGTTTCATTGCTGAAACCCATTCATTTCAGTGGATCGTTGTCGTCAAAGATACCGTTTTTAGCAACCCATGAAGTTTGATGGTATTGTAAATTGAAACTACTCAATTCTTTAGTTTCAAGAGAAAAATGAAGCAGACAAGGGACAGAGAGCAATAGGCTTAATGTTGCTAGCTAAAGGCAAAAGATTAAATAATAATAATAATAAGAATAATATAATTAAAAAATCAACACAGGTTATATCATGGGTACTTGCAACTGTCAAAACCCAGGTTGGGGGTGCTAGAGTTGTATTTTCTAAAATTTATGTACTATGTCCATATGCAATTCTAAAAAAAAAAAAAATTCTAATTTCCTATGCAGTTAAATTGGAAAGTGGACGCTGTGCGGTCCAGGACCGAATTCCGATTAAGCGGGATTAATCAGGAATAATTGGATTTAATTGTTCAATTTTTTCAAAGTATATATTTTTTAACTTAATCATAGTCATAGATTACAAAAATAAATTGTTAATCAAAATGGTGTAAATATATAATTTTTCTAATTATCTGCCAGAAAGAACATTGTAGATTGTTTTAACAGCCAAGCTACCAAGACAAACATTTAGAAGAAAAATAGATGCCAGACTTAACAGGAAGAACCAACCTACCTATCCCACTAACCCATGAAGGTAAACCGTATTACTTTGCACCGAAGATATTTCTAGAAGAATCACTTTGTACAAACAAAATATTCCACATCCAGAGGATTATACCAATATATTCTAGACTAATGAATAAAGGAAGTCATGACCGAAGTGCGTCAAAATTGTGTGAATTTGTGATGCATAATCATAAACTTCCAAAGAAATTGTGAGGTTCAGTTATTAGTGCTTTCGCCGTCCAAAGATCTTCACATTCTCTCTTCTTTTTTAGTATAGATTTTTTATACGTGGCGAGAAATCGGCGAGTCAGCTGGGTCAATTAATCGGTGGCTCGCCGATTTTTTGCCGATTAATTGGTTTCCGCTAAACCCTCACCGATTTCACCCAATTCGATTCAGTCAAACCCCGAGTTGCAATTAATCGGCGCTTTTTCGCCGCATTAATAACTTAGCTAATTTCACATTTAAAACTTGAACCCAGCATTTACCTATGCTCATTTGTTTGAGGTTCAAACACTACATTGATACTCTTTTGTATCACTGTAGAGAACCTTTTGTACCACTGCAGAGAAATGGAGAAGGTTTCAAATTGCATTATCTGAGTATAAAACCTCAGTATTAAAAAAATAATAATAAATAAAAATAAAAGTAAAAATAAAAATTGAACCGGTTGGCTTGTGATCAGAAAATAAGTAAAACAATGAATATGAGAGGAGACGAGCAGCAATAGATAGGAAGCAGTCATCTTTAACCCCAACTGCTCATTTTCCATCTCTTTCCCACCTCCCCCCCTTGCTTTCACGCTTAAACCAAATACGTCTGTAATGTAATAGGAGCACTATCTTCAAACAAAAACACCAAATTCAAGAAACTAGTTATAATTTTTTTAAAGAACTAGTGCTAAGGCTAGCACTATGACCACATCAATAGAATGAATATTCATAACTAGATTTTATTCACCGGTGAGGAAATATGTACTAATGTCTAAATATCTATAACCAAGAAACATGTACATCTTTCTAAATCGCTTCAAGATATGATCTGCATGCTACATTCTACCAAAATATGATAAATCTAAGATTATTTTCTCCATTGACTTTATACAACTCCTCTGGTTTTTAAGTTATTAGTTCTTTTATTTTGTTTTGGTTATCCATTACATGTATAGACAGCTGACAGTCAGATATGCCTTGGTGTTGTGTTTACCAACCCAACTCCAAGTTTAATCTGTACATCACATGCCACACTCATCATTTGATTACATTTACATCTGAACATTTTGAGCAAGCCTTCATGTGACAACTGGAATTCCATGGAAAGTAAATCAGAATTACTTCTTTCTATATGCAAGGTGAAACTATTACCAGGAAAAAACAAAATAAAAAATCTCTAATAAACACAATATGTTGGGAAATGAAACACGATAAATTCTTCAGTTTGCAAAGTAATGTGGGCAGTGTAATCTCTGAAGAAGGCTTTTAGTTGTTGCTATTCCCCGCTGCTGCTAGATCTGTCTGAAAAAACTCTTCTTTCTGTTGGGGCCATCCCCATGGGGGCTAATGCATGGGAAAGATTCAGAACTTCACACAAAGAACGGGATATCCTAATGATTGACACTTACAAAGAACTTCACGCAATTCCACAGTTCTAAAATAAATAATTAAATAAAAATATTAATAATTAATATTAAAAAATTAGTTCGGGACGGGATTGGCGGGATTGAAAATCTTCATCCCATCCCATCCCATTCTAGATCGGGACGGGACGGGATTGGGGTGAAATTATTCAATCCCATTAAGACCCGAAAAAATCGGGACGGGAACGGGATCGCGGGATGGGATGCCCACCCCTAGTTTAGTCTGCAAAACCTTGCCACTGCAGTCCATAGTGAACGGTTTGTACTCAATACACTGCTTGTGCTACTACTTGTGCATTGATGAAATAACATATATTCTAGTTTGTGCAATAATGCTCTGCCCTGATCAGATCAATCATCAATGCCGAGAACTAATTCAATGACAAAGGTTCCCTTTCGGTTCTAGAGTCCTAATTCTTTAACTACATTACAAGTTCATCTTCAAAACTATTCAAGTTCATCTTCTTAATTCTTTAACTATATTGAGAATATATTGAGAATATTCTGATTGATTGGGAATATTTGTATTAGGAAGGTTGCTTATTGAGTCAAGATTGTATAATAGTTTTAAGGAAGTTAGCAGATTATATTGTGAATATTCTCACAATATTCTCTTGATTAGTTTTTATATAAACAGGAGAATGAAATGAGAAAAGCAGAACGCAATACACACAAAATCAATTCTTTTGTGTCTAGTATTTCATCATGGTATCAGAGTCTATCATAAGAGTATCATAAAGGGAGAAAAGGTACCTGATCGAAACCTCTTTGAATAAGAAGGATCTCTTTGAATAAGAAGGAACGAAGAAGAAGGAAGGATCGAACATATGGCCTATGCGATTCAGATCTGGCCTGATTCAGATCTGATTGAACATCTGGCCTGATCGAACCTCTGATCGAACCTGATCGAAACCTCTGATCGAATCTCTGATTGAACCTGATGGAACCGCTGATCGAACCTCTGATCAAAGCTGATCGAACCTTTGGCCTGATCGAATAAGAAGGAACGAAGAAGAAGAAGGATCATCTGATCGAACCTCTTATCGAAGAAGTTCTGATCGAACTTTTGATCGAAGAAGACAAAGCAGGAACCTCTGCTGGGCCCTTGCGATGGTGGGTGTGTGATTTGAACACTGATCCTGCTCCCTTACGTTGTGCTCTGATCACCCTTCATCGAACTTTTGATTGAAGAAAATGAAGAAGGAACCTCTGGCTGGACCCTTGCGATGGTGGGTGTGTGATTTGAACACTGATCCTGCTCCTTTACGCTGTGCTCTGATCACCCTTCCCATCTCTCATCCTCTCTGGTTTGGTTAAGAACCTCTCTGTGATTTTGAAACTCTCTGTTTCTCTATTTCTGTTCGTGAACTGAATAAGAAAAAAAATCTTTGTTTTTCTGCGTGAGGAGCAGTCAGAGCTGCAGCTTTAATTCTTTCTGCGGCAGTTTGACATTTCTCTTTGAACACCGGTCATGGCTGGCGGTGAAGTCTCTACTGGTGAAACTCGGAAGACGATTTCACCTTACGACATCACTTCTCTTAATAATCCCGGACTTTCAATTACTCAGGTTCAATTGAAAGGGGACAATTATGATGAATGGGCTCGTTCGTTTCGAACGGCCTTGAGGGCTCGGAAGAAATTCGGGTTCATTGACGGAACTATCACACAACCTGGCGAGCAGTCACGAGACCTCGAAGACTGGTGGACTATCAACTCGCTTTTGGTGTCCTGGATCCGAAATACCATCAAACCTACGCTACGCTCCACTATCTCTCATGTGAAAATAGCGCAGGATATCTGGAATGATATCAAGGATCGATTCTCCATTACTAACGGACCACGGATTCAACAACTGAAATCAGATCTTGCAGATTGCAAACAGAAGGGGCTGACCATAATGGACTACTATGGGCGACTCAAGCAACTTTGGGATGAACTAGGTAATTTCGAACAACTACCGATGTGCAAGTGCGGGAAGTGTACATGCAATCTCGCTTCGATTCTGGAAAAAAAAATGGGAGGAAGAAAAAGTACATTTATTTCTTATGGGTTTGGATGACAACTTGTATGGAACAGTGAGATCCAATATATTGGCTCAAGATCCATTGCCAAACATGAACAAGGTATACTCAATTCTTATTCAAGAGGAGCGAGTAAATAACATCGCTCGCGGCAAGGAAGAACGCGGGGAAATTATGGCCCTCGCCACATGAACCCGTCTTGACAAAAAGGATAAATCTAGTACGGTGTGTTCCCACTGTAAAGGAACGGGGCATGAATCTAACAATTGTTTTGCCTTGCACGGATATCCAGAGTGGTGGGGTGACCGACCCCGAAGCGATGGGAAAGGTGCTGGTGCTGGTCGCGGTAGAGGGCAGTCAAGTCTTCGAGGTCGTGGTCGAGGAACCAAGGGTACGCATCGTGCCAACATTGCTCAGACAGGTTCTGCTGGGGCAGGAGTGACCGATACATCTCCACTACCATGGATGAATACCGATCAGTGGCAGACACTTCTCCAAATGCTGAGCGGGTCAAAATCCGCAACGACCGATAAGATGACTAGTAAGCCTTGGATTATTGACACGGGAGCCTCGAATCACATGTCTGGCATGATCGGGGATCTCCGTGACTTAAGGGCGATTGCTCAATGTCCCGTGGGATTGCCAGATGGGAGTAGCGCTATCGCCACTAAAGAGGGGACGACCACTCTTGAAAGAAATTTCTGTTTGAAAAATGTTCTTTATGTGCCAGGGCTAACTTGCAATTTAATTTCTGTGTCGCAATTGACTGATCACTATAATTGTTTTGTCCAATTCACTAATGATCTGTGTGTTATACAGGACCGCTCTTCGAGGATGCTGATTGGTGCGAGTGAACGACGCGATGAACTCTATTACTTCCGGGGGCTGCCACAGGTTCACGCAATAAAGGCCAATAATGTGGTGTCTCTTGATCTATGGCACCAACGACTGGGTCATCCATCTCTACAAGTAACAAAGTTAGTTCCCGAAGTAAGTTTTAGTGAAACGAAAAATCGCTTGAATAAAAATTGTGATGTCTGTCAGAGGGCAAAGCAAAGTAAAGATAAGTTTCCTGTTAGTGAACATAAATCTTCGACTATTTTTGAACTTATTCACACTGATTTATGGGGACCTTATAGAACAACTTCCGCTTGTGGTGCTTCTTATTTTTTGACCATTGTTGATGATTTTTCCCGTGCTGTATGGATTTACTTGTTGATAAGAAAGAGGTCTCTCATACTCTTCAAATGTTTTTTTCGATGGTTAAGAAATAATTTGATAAAAAGGTAAAAATCTTGCGGAGTGATAACGGCACTAAATTCACTTGCCTGCGACAATATTTTCTTGATCACGGGATTATTTTTTAAACATCTTGTGTGGGAACACCTCAACAAAATGGGCAGGTTGAACGGAAACACCAACATATTTTGAACGTAGCTCGGGCGCTGCGTTTTCAGGGCTCTCTTCCTATTGAGTTTTGGGAAGAATGTGTGTTGACGACTGGATACTTGATAAATAGGACTCCCTCCTTGGTCTTGAATGGGAAAACACCCTATAGTGTTCTATATGGCAGCACACCCACTTATGATCACTTGCGCATTTTGGAGTCCTTGTTTTATGCGCATGTACAGACGGGGGATAAGTTTGCCAGTAGAAGTCGAATGTGCGTCTTTGTTGGGTACCCTTATGGAAAAAAAGGATGACGTTTGTATGACTTGGAGAAACGATATTTCTTTGTTTCTCGTCATGTTGTATTCTAGGAAGAAGTTTTTCCCTTTGCAGATCATTTTAATTTAGACCACGATGGTCTGCCTAATATTGAGGCGGTTCACGAGGACTTTGAGGAGACATCTACGGCTGTTTTGAGGGGGGGTGCTGAGGAGTTTGTACAACCAGATGGGGATGCTGGGCAGCCGACATGTGCCGAGGAGTTAGTTCAGCCAAATAGGGCTGTTGGGCAGTCGGCGTGTGCCGAGGATGGGGCAAATGCTGGTGCCGAGGTGATTGTACAACAAGATGAGGTTGCTGGGCAGCCAACTTGTGTGAACCAGGAGGACAACCTGGACGCAAGTCAGGAAGATGTGTTGGGCAGGGGTCAACGCAGAAGGCAAACCTCGGTACGACTCCGTGATTATGTTACTCATACCATTTGGGAAAATGAGTTCATCTGTACCAGCTTCACCCGTACCACGACATTCCTCAGGTACACCCTATCCTATAGCACATTATGTGAATTGTGATAATTTTTCTATGCGACATAGACATTTTTTTGCAGCCTTGACAGCAAATCGGGAACCTGTGTGCTATTCTGAGGCCGCGAAAGACAGCCGCTGGAGGGATACCATGCGATGAGAAATTGAGGCTCTTGAGATTAATGAAACCTGGGTTGTAACAGACTTGCCACCAGGAAAGAAAGCTCTAGGATGCAAGTGGGTATACAAGATCAAGTATAACTCTGATGGTACCATTGAGCGATTGAAGGCTCGGCTGGTTATTCTTGGGAATCATCAAATTGAAGGAGTTGATTATACAGAGACTTTTGCTCCAGTAGCTAAGATGGTTACAGTAAGGGTCTTTCTTGCCGTTGCGGCTGCCATGAATTAGGAAGTCCATCAGATGGATGTTCATAATGCATTTCTACATGGTAACCTTACGGAGGAGGTATACATGAAATTACCACCCGGTTTTCAGGTGGGGACTTCTGGAAAGGTGTGCAAGCTTAGGAAATCATTATATGGGCTGAAGCAGGCACCCCGATGCTGGTTTGCTAAACTGTCAACTGCTTTGAAGAATTATGGTTTTCGGCAATCTTATTCATATTATTCTTTGTTTACTCTACAAAGAGGTGCGGTTCAGCTTAGTGTTCTTGTCTATGTCGACGACCTTATCATCTCTGGGCGTAATCCGGGGGATATATAGAAATTCAAGGGTTACCTCAGTGTTTGTTTCCATATGAAATATCTGGGTCCTTTAAAGTATTTCTTGGGGGTCGAAGTGGCACGCAGACCAGATGGGTTTGTGCTTTGTCAACGCAAATACGTGCTAGATATCATCTCTGAGGCCAGATTGCTAGGGGCAAGGCCCGCGGCGGTGCCAATGGAACAGAATCATCGACTCGCCTTGTCCAAGAGTCCAGAGCTCGCTGACCCGGAGCCTTACTGTCACTTGGTGGGACGGCTAATTTATTTGTGTTTCACTCGACCCGAATTATCTTATAGTGTTCATGTTTTATCTCAATTTATGCAACATCCTCGGGCAGACCAATGGGAAGCTGCTTTGCGGGTGGTTTGGTACTTAAAAGATAATCCAAGTCAAGGTATACATTTGAGTAGTAAGTGTGACATGCAGTTACATGGGTGGTGTGACGCTGACTGGGCCGGATGCTCTTTGACTCGGAGATCCCTTACTGGTTGGTTGGTGTTCCTTGGGAACTCACCGGTATCTTGGAAGACAAAGAAGCAATATACAGTATCCCGCTCCTCCGCAGAGGCAGAATATCGGTCTATGGCTATGACTACATGTGAATTGAAATGGCTTAAAGCTATTTTAGCTAGCCTCGGGATGCCTCATACACGTCCTATGTCTCTTCATTGTGATAGTCAGGCGGCTTTCCATATATCTCAAAATCCCGTATTTCATGAACGGACAAAACATATTGAGGTCTATTGTCACTTTGTTCGTGATGACATTGTTGTTGGACATATCAATCCCACATTTGTCCCATCCAATGAGCAACTCGCTGACATTTTCACAAAAGTATTGGGCAAACGACAATATGAGTATCTACTTCGCAAGTTGGGCATACGGGATCTCCATGCACCAACTTGAGGGGGGGTATTGAGAATATTCTGATTGATTGAGAATATTTGTATTAAGAAGGTTGCTTATTGAGTCAAGATTGTATAATAGTCTTAAGGAAGTTCGCAGATTATATTGTGAATATTCTCACAATATTCTCTTGGTTAGTTTGTATATAAACAGGAGAATGAAATAAGAAACGCAGAACGCAGAACGCAATACACACAAAATCAATTCTTTTGTGTCTAGTATTTCATCAAACTACATTACAGACGTATTTGGTTTGAGCGTGAAAGCAAGAGGGAGGAAAGGTGGGAAAAAGATGGAAAATGAGCAGTTGGGGTTAAAGATGACTGCTTCCTATCTATTGTTGCTCGTCTCCTCTCATATTCATTGTTTCACTTATTTTCTGATCACAAGCCAACTGGTTCAATTTTTTTTTTATTAATTTTTTTTAATACTGATGTTTTATACTCAGATAATGCAATATGAAACCTTCTCCATTTCTCTGCAGTGGTTCAAAAGGTTCTCAGCAGTGGTACAAAAGAGTATCAATGTAGTGTTTGAACCTCAAACAAATGAGCATAGGTAAATGCTGGGTTCAAGTTTTAAATGTGAAATTAGCAAAGTTATTATTGCGGTGAAAAAGCGCCGATTAATTGCAACTCGGGGTTTGACTGAATCGAATTGGGTGAAATCGGTTGGGGTTTAGCGGACACCGATTAATCGGTGAGCCACTGATTAATTGACCCAGCCGACTCGCCGATTTCTCGCCATGTATAAAAAAAACTATACTAAAAAAGAAGAGAGAATGTGAAGATCTTTGGACGGCGAAGGCAAGAACACTAATAACTGAACCGCACAATTTCTTTGGAAGTTTGTGATTATGCATCACAAATTCACACAATTTTGACGCACTTCGGTCATGACTTCCTTTATTCTTTAGTCTGGAATATATTGGTATAATCCTCTGGATGTGGTATATTTTTGTTTGTACAAAGTGGCTCTTCTAGAAATATCTTCGGTGCAAAGTAATACGGTTTACCTTCATGGGTTAGTGGGATAGGTAGGTTGGTTCTTCCTGTTAAGTCTGGCATCTATTTTTCTTCTAAATGTTTGTCTTGGTAGCTTGGTTGTTAAAACAATCTACAATGTTCTTTTTGGCAGATAATTAGAAAAGTTATATAATTACAAATTTACATCATTTTGATTAACTATTTATTTTTGTAATCTATGACTATGATTAAATTAAAAAATATATACTTTGAAAAAATTGAACGATTAAATCCAATTATTCTAGATTAATCCCGCTAATCGTAATTCGGTTAAGGACCGCACTGCGACCACTTTCTGATTTAACTGCATAGGAAATTAGAATTTTTTTTTTTTAGAATTGCATACGAAGAGTCCATAAATTTTAGAAAATACAACTATAGCACCCCCAACCTGGGTTTTGACCTTTGCAAGTACCCATGATATAACCTTTGTTGATTTTTTAATTATATATATATATAATAATAATAATAATAATAATAACCTTTGACCGTTGCAAGTACCCATGATTATTATTATTATTATTATTATTATTATTATTATTATTATTATTTATTATTTTGCCCTTAGCTAGCAACATTAAGCCTATTGCTCTCTGTCCCTTGTCTACTTCATCTTTCTCTTGAAACTAAAGAATTGAGTAGTTTCAATTTAAACTACCATCAAACTTCACGAGTTGCTAAAAACTGTATCTTTGACGACAACGATTCACTGAAATGAATGGGTTTCAACAATGAAACTAGTTTAACAAATTTAATCACCATAAGAAAGTGTTAGTATCACCATGACCCCCACCAACTCAGCACAAAATCCACCGCCCAACATAAAATCTATTTTTTGAAAAAAAAGAAGCAAGTACTGTAACCCTTGGGTTTCTCAATAGTTATTGAAGCTCATAGTTTCTTATTCTCACTACACCAAAAATACCCATCAGCAACGGTTTAGAACCGTGGGGGTAACCAATTGTCACGGCTTAGAGCCGTGGGCAGTAGAGGCGTCGCCAAATCACCATTGACGGCTATAAACCGTGGCAAAACATATTAGCAACGGTTTTATGCTCGAGGACGCGTTATGATTTTCTGCATTTAGCCACGGTTATAAGCCGTTGCAAGAACAATGGCCACGATTTTAAGCATTTGCAATATGGCCACGGTTTTAAGTCGTGGCAATCATGATGGCCACGGTTATAAGCCGTGGCAATGATGATAGCCACGGTTTTAAGCCGTTGCAAGCGTGACGACCACGGTTTTATGCCGTGGCAATAATTAAGTACCACGGTTTTAAGCCGTGGCCAGTCAAAACAAAATTCAAAAAAAAATCTGGTTTATTGCGAGGGTTTGAAACCGTTGCAAATTAATATAATCAAAAAAAAATTAATCACAGCCCCACACCTGCAAAATCAGTCATTACTAAGATCGACCAGACACTTGCCATGTGGCGTGTACTCGTGCCTCCAGCACGAATAGGATTACACAAACTATATGCTAGATAAATACAAAATCAACCGTAAAATGGAACCTTGTCAAGTTTTGACGCCAAACAAAAACATGTAAACAAATAGCACTAATGTACAATAACAGGATTAACCTTTTTATGCTCAACCTTAAGTGGAAGTCCTTCATGGTAGAAACTAGGCACTAGGTTTGCTTTGTAAGAGCCAACGTGAGTTGGACATTTTATTATCACAATCAAGTGATATGTAAAACATATAAATTAGCTGTAGCTTGGAGATTGATAAAGCAATTTTGCATTTTTTTTTCAAGTAATTGTGATTCAAAGTTAATTTACAATAATTCCGCTGACAGGTTATAGTCAGAGGAACAATTACACTTTGTGCAGAGTGTCAACTTCTCCAAGTCAAGTGCCCATTTTGGTCCTAATGAACATCATGGGCCCATTAAAATTCTATTGATATTCTGATATGTGCTACAAATACATGCCAACTGGAAGTGCGGACGTGGAGAAGATCTGGTCAAGTAGGATTTGGTCAAGTTTGTTAAGTTGTTTAATCTTTGATTAAGATTGTTAAGTTGTTAGCAGAATAAGCTCAGGTTGTGCTAGTCTTCAGCCTGAGAGATAGTTGTCCTATTTTTCAGCTGAGTAGTTGTAGTTGTTCAAGAGTTAAGGCTATATAAGTAGTCAATAGTATTGAATAAAGGAGACATATATTTCTTGAATCCTTACTCTTCCTCCTGAAATTCTGTTTCTCCCTCTTCACTATCAAATTCATCCTTATCATTGGTATCAGAGCCAGGCGATCATGGACACCCGTGGCAAATCAAATGCCGAATTTTGCAATGATGTCAATGAAATTTTGGTACGACATGAATCCTGCTTCGATCAGGTTAATGCTGCCTTACAAACAGTGTTGACTGAACTACAAGCTCTACGAACCAACCGAGGCTCTTCAACCCGACGTTAATCCGTTAGCTTTGGGCGAAACCTCACACTCACCAACTATTGGTCGTTCCAACACTAGCAATGTTCATCATAATCAGAGACTCAAGTTGTCCTTTCCCAAGTTCAATGGCGAAGACCCAAATGGCTGGATCTACAAAGCCGAACAATATTTTGATTTCCATAATATTGTGCCTCCCCAACAAGTTCAGTTGGCCTCTTTCCATCTAAAGGGCATTGCCTTACAGTGACACAGGTGGTTGACGAAATTTCGTGGACCATTCACATGGACGAAGTTCACTCAAGCTATCCTGCTCCATATTGGCCCAACAGATTACGAGGATCCGTCGGAAGCATTGACTTGCCTTAAGCACAACTCCACTGTGGCAGCTTATCAAGAAGCCTTCGAAAAACTATCACAGCAAGTTGATGACCTACCTGAAAGTTTTCTAATTGGCTGTTTTATTGCTGGATTTCGATATGACATTCGCCTCGATGTCAAAATTAAACAACCTCGAACCTTGGCAGATACCATAGGTGTGGCTCGGCTGATCGAGGAACGAAACCAATTACAAAGAAAACCCAACCAGCAATTTCGATCTCAATCTCTTTTAGTAATCCAGAAGACGCACCCAACCCAAATAGCTAGAGTGCTCGGACCTTCCCCAACTCAACGAATGAACAAAACCTCAACTCATCTACCAACACCAGCACGTCGACTTACTAATCAAGAGGCACGCGAACGTCGAGAGAAGGGGTTATGCTACTATTGTGTGATGAGAAATTCATTCCTGGCCATCGTTGTGAACGACCACAGCTATTCATGATAGAGGATTTACCTCATTCCACCATTGATGATGCCAATGATACTTCCCCAGAACTAGAAAATCTTGAAGCTATACCTGAATTTCTTTTCATGCAATTGCATAGGCAAACCATCCACAAACCATACGCATTTTGAGCAAGCTGCAAAATAAGAATGTCGTGGTGTTAATAGATGGCGGCAGCACTCACAACTTCATCGATCAGACCATAGTTTCTAAGTTTGGATTGCCAGTAAATCAGGACAAGAAATTTCAAGTTATGGTCGCAAACCGAGACAAAATAGATTGTGTTGGGCAATGTCAGGCGCTCAACCTCACCATTCAAGGACATCCCATTACAGCGGACTTCTACGTTCTTCCCGTCGGCAGCATGCCAGTTGGTGCTGGGCGTGCAATGGCTTGAAACTCTGGGACCCATCGAGACAGATTACAAGCAGTTTAGCATGACCTTCAAAGTTGGAGAGGTTTCTCACAGCTTCAAAGGTTTGCGACATGCTGGCATGGAAGCATTATCTGACAAGGAATTCAATGCCTTAACAGGTACCGGGTTTTTTTTTTCAAATTATTCCTACTATTAGCAGCACTCAACCACACACATATCCACCTGATATGGCCAACCTCCTAGCCAACTTTTCTCATGTCTTTGAACAACCCACTAGCTTGCCTCCACCGCTATCACATGACCATCGAGGTAAGCTCAGGTTTGTTGCTACAAATACATGCCAACTGGAAGTGCAGACGTGGAGAAGATCTGGTCAAGTAGGATTTGGTCAAGTTTGTTAAGTTGTTTAATCTTTGATTAAGAATTGTTAAACTGTTAGCAGAATAAGCTCAGGTTGTGCTAGTCTTCAACCAGAGAGATAATTGTCCCATTTTTCAGCTGAGTAGTTGTAGTTTGTTCAAGAGTTAAGGCTATATAAGTAGTCAATAGTATTGAATAAAGGAGACATATATTTCCTGAATCATTACTCTTCCTCCTGAAATTCTGTTTCTCCCTCTTCTCTATCAAATTCATCCTTATCATATTCCTAGGGATGAGGGAAACCAATTTGAAAGAACAAATATACCAGCAATTAACTAACCAAAATAAAATCAAATTGACGCCTTGAACAAAAATTTTTGATGGGGAAGAACATCTTCAGGTAACTTTTGTCTTCCCAAATGTCACACTATGTCTGACTCAAAACATAAACTATGGATTCCCCATCCACTTAGCTTACCCATAAAGCTACTTCCATTTTGAAGCCATTGGGAGAGCCCAATGAATGACCTGTGGCCTCGACTCCTTAAATCCATCCATGCCAATAATTGAAAATCACTGAGGAAATTTTTTCTTTGAAAGGATTTTCATTTTTTTTTCCATAACCTAAAAGAAATAGATTCTTATAAAAGGAGATATATCTGGCGTCTTTCATGTTTTCATGTGATAGTTTGGTGTCTTCAAGATCTCATTGTGGAGATGATAAAATGATAGCTTAGGGATTGATGATACATAAAAACGGTCACACCTCTGAGCCATACTCGTGTCAAGATGATCTCGAGGAACTACGGGTCCCAGCATCAGCCCAACACTGATCCGGTCCAAGCGGTTCTAAGCCCACCCAATTCAGTCTGCCAGACGGACCCGAACTCTTACATGTTAGGCCCACGCATCTCACAACTATCACAATACCCATAAGTCCTACTAAGGCAAGTATCTCGAGGATCAGCTTCGAACGGGCAATTACAACAACTCTCCGCTTCCAACTAGGAAGCAAATACCATAGTACATTCCACACAGGGAAACTCCCTTCTACAAATTGCTCTCGTATTGGGAACTATCTTTTGTGTATCCAGAAGCACAAGGCTAAGAGGAATCTTCCCTCCTACAACACAACTCCTAGTAGAGAAGGATCTCCACGAAAATATTCTTCCTAAACTACGCCTTTGATTGGGAAGTTTACTTAATTAGAATTCAAGACGTGAAGGTTAAACTATAACCTTAACTATTTAACCAGGCTACCATTGGCCACAGAGTCAGCAAATTCGGACTCATCCTTGCAATGGACATTAACAATGAAAAGTTTCTAAGTAATGGGCCAGAATCCGTTCCCAAATAAACATATTAAGTCATACAATTGCGACGTAGTTACCTTTTAGAGGTCCCTGGCTACAATAGTTAAATTCAAAGACTCTTCAGTGATTAATATATGGAAATCAGTGAATACCTCCAAGGAAATTTGGACTCATCATCGTTTTTGACACATCCTTGCTATGCAGTGCTGACCGTGCAGATTTTGTACGGTTTTATGTGATTGACATGCTTACTGATGATGGTTTTTGTGTTGCTGATAGTTACAAATCTACAATCAAAGACAACAATTTGGTTATATATAGCCCAAGACATGATCGCATTGATTTTGTGCCAAGCTCTCAAATTTTAGTGTTCATATATTACAGGGAGGTTACTATTTTCCATTGCAGAGCTTCAGTGAATCATTTTGTTCATTTGATTAAAAGCTTTTAAAGTTTAGTTCTTGTATGCACCTCTTCATGAACGAACCAACATTCATCTGTGATGTGTTTGGCATTGTTATTCTTAGCGGGGAAGTTGGCTAACGGTTTATTTTGAGCTTGTTTGCTAAAAGTTCTAGTTGTGATTGTGTTTTGTTAAGTATAATTAGCAATGGCTAACAATTGACAAGTTTCTAAGTTAGATTGTTAATACATTGAGAGGTTGTTTTTTTTTTTGGAAAGCAAGCGGGGGTTATTTAGGATCCCCAAACCTGAAAAAATAAGTTGAAGTACATTCATAAATAAACTTTTCCTGATTTATCTTTATGTACAATATCTTTCAAATCTTGCGCAAACGAACTCGGTGTAACTTCCAAATATTTCGAGCTTGGGTGTAGGCTAGCAAGTCTATCTACGACGCTTCTCTGTACTCGTGCACTATAGTAAATTCTTCCAGCTCTACCAGCATTCTCCTGGTCTTATTGATAACTTGTCGTAGGTTCCACGCAGTTTGGCCTAGCATTGCTAAGGTAATCAACGCACTAATGTAGAATCAGTGCTAATCACTAGCTTTCGAATACATCTAGAGCTGGTTAGTTGTAACCCCGCCCCAACTCCTTGTAGTTCATGCTTGATTATTGTCTGGCCTGCAGTCGACCAACACAAACAGACACAATGTCTCCTTGGTCATCCCCAATTACAGCGCCATAACCCCTGTGTGGTTCCGTAATGAACCATCAGCGTTGAGTTTGTACAACCATAGGCGGTTTCGTCCAAGAGCACACAATCGGGGGACCGGAGTCTTTGAACTGTGGTTCAAGTTGCCATGTCTCGAACAGCTATCTGTTGGTTGCATTGTCTTCAATGACTAGGTCATCAGCAGTAAACTTGAGCCTTATGTCACTGTAAATGCGCTTGGACTAGATCAATACTTAAGCATTGTTGTTGCTGGTATAGTCTAGTGTGTTCTTTCGGTCCATATGTAGTAGATAGTGGCATCAGTGCGACCTTCTTCAACTGTGCATTGTAACTGTTACCTCTGAAGTTGCTAGCGCACCATCTGATTTCGTCTTCCCATCCTGTAATCTGCCTAGAGTAGCTCATATACTGCAGCATTCTATCCCAAACAAATCGAGAGTATGTGCATGCAAAGAAAGGTGACTTTCAATCTCACTTTCCTGATTCATAATGAGCAGATATCTTGTTGAGCCTTGCCCATTTCTTGAGTTTGCTTAGTGTCTTTTAAGGCACCATGATAGAGGATCCTAATTATGAGGAATGCCTGGGTATAACACCCCTTTAAAACCAGACTATATGACCATTCCACTTGTTTTGTGCTGCTTCCTGATTGTTTCATAGGTGGCTTCACAATTGGAACTGTCCATCACTGCTAGAGCTCCACAATACCTCATCTTGCTTACTAGTATATAGTTCAACATAGTCAAGGTGAGTAGTAATATCACTAGATGAGATTACCTACACTCTGAGGTATGCTCCAGTTGTTGTTGCTGATAATGGCCGAGACTTTGGCATCTTAGTGAAGTGTCGAGTCATACAATAACTCCTGTGGAAACCTGTCCATTAGAATGCCCGTAGAGTGCCATGGATCCTTCCAAAAGAATGTGCTCGCACCGTTGCCAATGGAGTAAATAGCTATCTGAGCAGCCTTAGCCCTGCATTCCAGTATCTTGCGCCAGCACCAAGATGCTTCTTTAGGAGGATTTATTGACCAGAAGTCGGCGTTGCTTGATGAGATATTTGTGCACCCATTTGACCCATATTGAATCCCTATGTGTGATTATACTCCAGATATGCTTCATGCATGCTGCTTCATTACCAATTCGAATATCCCTGATCCTAGTCCACCTTCTTTAAATGGGTAACATATTTTTCCAACTTACTAGGGGCTTTCTTGATGCAACATCTCGTTCCTGACCATCAGGAATCTTCGTAAGGTAGGTAGTTATGCAATCAGTGTTCGTTTAGGGCACCTGAAGCAAGAAGTACAATATATGTGCCATACTATGGTAGGATGAGGTTTGATGAGAAAACAAAGTCTTCCTGCAGTAACAGGCAATTATGCTTCTTCCAGGAATTTGATCTTCCTGGCCTGATCTTGTCTGTAATGGGACTGGCCATTGAGTGTGAGATAAGTAGGGAAAGAAGTAATAGGGCAAGCCCGAGGTACTTAACTGCGTAGGGCTGTCCCATTTGCAAAGTTGGAGATGAGTAGTGAGCATGACCCGGCTCACTTGTGGTATCCCTGCTAGGCAAGAGGTAAACTCTTGTCACAATTCAGCTTCAAGCCCTGTGCAAATGTTTTGAAGGTTCGTGTGAGAGGCAGGGCAGCAAGGGCCTCGGTCCGAGCCACTATATCCATGGAAAAACGCTATAAAGATCATGGGCCGCAAAGCATAGATGAGTGATAATAGGGGTCCTTGACATTGATTAGGTGGAAGGCTTGGTAATGGCCCCGTCCTGCCGCTGTTTGGCGTAACAGCATGCACAAGTCTCCATGATATAACAAATAGATAAGGGGACATGGGGCACCCTTGTCTGATTCCTCTAGTAGCTCTTATATATCCTTTAGGAGATCCATTTAGACAAATGGAGAACTTTGGTGTAGTGATGCACTCCTTTATCCAGTTAATAAAAGTATCTGGGAAGTGTAGTTCTTGAGCAGCTGTAGGATTGCCTCCCAGCTCACCATGTCATAAGCTTTCTTGAGGTCTATCTTCGCGGCACACCTTGGGGGACCCTTATCTCGATGATAGTTCCTCACTAGTTCATGAGCTAACATAATGTTGTCTTGAATGTGTCGGCCTTGTATGAAAGTAGATTGCGAGTCACTCACAATTCTATGAACATCGTCTTTCATTCTGTTGGTTAATATCTTGGTAATGCATTTATATAGTACATTGCAACATGCAATTGGCCTGTATTCACTAAAATAAGACGCATTAGTAACTTTAGGAATTAAGCAATATGTGTAGCGTTTACCTCTCCAAGTAACTTGGAGTTGCGGAAGAAATTCAACACAGCCTTAACAAAGTCATCTCCAGTGATTCGCCATGTGGCCTTGAAGAACAATGAGGAGAATCCATCTGGTCCAGGAGCTTTTGTTGGAGTCTATGTCTGACAATGTTTCTGTGATTTCATTCCTAGTAATCTGCTTGAGTAGTTCAGCCCCCATTTCATCCGTCACCATGTTGTCGAACTGCAAGCTATCAATGATCCCTGGATTGTGTGCAGAGTCTGAGTCCCCAGCAAAGATGTTAGTGAAGTGCTGAATGCACTCAGTTGCAATTGCTTCAGGTTCCTCCAGGTTGTTAATACATTTGTTAGTCTGTTTTGACAGCTAAAACTCATTTGAGTTGTCTATATAAGCATTGTAGATTGTACATTTTGATATGAAATACAACAGAACTTTCTCATAAACTTACTTCAGAAGCTAACATGGTATCAGAGCTCTTCTTTTTCTCTTTTCTTCTTCTCCCTTATTTCAAGTCTTCTAAGTAGTATCAATGGCAGATTTATCATCTAATCTTGCATCACTCATTAACTCAGTCATGACAGAGTCAAAACCAGTGATGTTTACTCATGCATTATCTGTGAAATTGAATGAACACAACTACTTGTTGTGGAAACAACAAGTGTTAGCAACGATTAAAGGGCATAAACTTCAGAAGTTCATTGAGAACATCACCTCCGTCAAGATTTCTCTCCATGGAAGATCAAACAAATAACAATGTTAATCCTGAATATCTCAACTGGGAACAGCAAGACCAACTTCTGTTCTCATGGCTTCTTTCTTCCATGACTGAATCTCTGCTTACAAGGTTAGTAGGTTGTGACACTTCTGCACACATTTGGAAGATTCTTGAAACTTTCTTCAACTCTCAAACTGTTGCCAAGATCTTTCAGTTTAGAACTCAACTACAAAACCTCAAGAAAGGAGGTCTTTCCATCAATGAACACCTATTGAAACTTAAGTCTATCATTGATCAATTAGCATTCGTATGGCATCAATTGTCTCCAAAAGATCATATCAATGCTATTTTTGATGGATTACCACAGTTATATATACATTTGTAGTATCAGTGAGCTCTAGATCAGATGATTATAGTATAGCAGAGGATGAGGCTCTCTTACTTGCTCAGGAATCCAGGATTAAAGACATGCTAAAGAACTTGATGTATTGAGTTCAATCAATGTGGCTCATACATCCTACAAACCCTCACCTAGATCCTTTGTGTTGAATTCACAAGGTTGGAGACCTCAGTCCAGAGCTCCATTCAATCTAAAGGTTCAAGATCTGGTTCTGGGAGAGGATATAGGCCATCTGGATCTGGATCTGGTAGTCAATCAAATCGTCCTCAGTGTCAAATTTGTGGAAAATTGGACATCTTGCATTCAAATGCTATAATCGGTTTGACACTAATGTTTCAAACCCATGGAATCCAATTCACAATCATCTTTTTCAGGCTTACCATCTCAACCAACTATGCCAACTCCTCATCATGCATTTTCTGCTTCATCTAGTCAGTCCACTCATCCTGATTTGAGAGCACATTCACAGTCCTGATACAACCAAGTGAGCTTTCTACACCTTCTTATTGTAGATGGTATCCTGACTCAGGAGCTACAGATCATTGTACTCCGTATACTCAGAGTCTCATGTCATCTGTTCCTTATCATGGCGATGATAAACTGTTTGTTGGCGATGATTCAGCTTTACAAATTGAGAACATGGTCAGTCTTTTCTTCAGTCTTCTAATTCTTCAAAAGTTTTGCATCTTCAAATGTTCTTCAGGTTCCTAAGTTAACTAAGAATCTATTAAGTGTTTCTAGGTTTGCAAGGGATAATAATGTCTTCTTTAGTTTCATCATGATCTCTGTTTTGTCAAGGATCAGGTCACACATCAAGTCCTATTGGAAGGGAAGCTTAACAAAGGACTCTATGTTTTTCCATCCATGTCGTTTGCTGAGTCAAAGCTTGAGTCTCTCATTGCATAATCCATCAGCATTACTCCCAGTATTCCAGTTAGTAGTCTTTCTCAGTTTCCCAGTCCATCTCAGCATTCCAGCATTTCAGCATTCCAAGTCAGTACTTCATCTCAGCATGCCAGTATTTTTCAGCCATCTCAGTATGTCAGTCAGCATTCCAGCATTCCAAGTCAGTCAGTCAGCATCCCAAGTCAGCCAGTCAGCATTCCAAGTCAGTCATCATTCCAGCATTCCTCCGCATGCTAGTAATTCTCAGCATTCAGCATTCCAAGTCGATCAACATTCCAGCATTCCAGTATTCCAATCAATAAAGCTGTTTGTGTTTCGGTTAATAATACTACCTCAAGTGGTCAATTACCTTCTACTCCTCTATGTCTTCTTCTCTTTATTTCTTTGGCATGCTAGATTGGGTCATCCATCATTCTCACTTGTGCAGAAAGTTCTTACCAGATGTAATATGTCTGTTCCTAATACTGTCAATAAGGAGTTTTGTTCTTCATGTTGCTTAGGAAAAATACACAAACTTCTTTTTCTAGTTATTTTACTGTGTACAAAACCTTTAGAACTAATCCATACTGATCTATGGGGTCCTGCTTCTACGCTGTCTTCATCTGGTTCTAAGTATTACATTCACTTCATTGATGCTTTTAGTCGCTTCACTTGGGTTTTTCTTTTACAAAAAAGTCTGATGCGTTTTCAACTTTTCTTAAGTTCAAAGCTCAAGTTGAGTTAGAATTTGGTCTTCCTATTAAGCGTGTTCAATCTGATTGGGGAGGGGAGTATAGATCTTTTTCAAAGTATCTAGGTCAACATGGAATTTGTCATCGACTTGCTTGCCCAACTACACATCAGCAAAACGGTGTTGCTGAAAGAAAGCATAGGCATATTATAGAGTATGCTCTTACTCTTCTTGCTCATGTTCACTTCCAATGAAGTTCTGGGATGAAGCAGTCAGGACTCTGTTTTTCTTCTCAATCGAGTTCCCTCTATTGCTCTTAAGGGTCTTTCACCATATGAAATTCTTTACCACAAAGTCCCTGATTATCATACTCTAAAAGTTTTTGGTTGTTCATGTTTTCCTAACACAAGACCTTATAATTCTACCAAACTTCAGTTTAGACAGTTGAATGTGTTTTTCTTGGTTATAGCCTTCAACATAAAGGGTACAAATGCCTTGTCATCTACTGGTCGGTTATACATCTCTCGAGATGTTCTGTTCAATGAAACTTTTTTCCTTATACAAAATGGAGTACTCATTCTTCTACCTACTCCTATTGTTCATGATCCTACTCCTTCTGTTATTCCTTTTCCTATTACACCTACTGTCACTAGGCCATCCATTTCTGGTAATACTCCTTCATCTAGCTCAGTGGTTCCATCTTATCATCCAGTTCTAAGTCCTACTATCTCTACTCCCGCCTTCAATCCAGTGCATCTTTCTATTCCTGCTACTAGTCCTATTCCTATGACTACTTCTAGTGCTGCTCTGACTACTGCTAGTGTTGCTCCTCTGACTACTTCTAGTGCTGCTCCTGGTCATCCTATGGTCACTAGGTCCAAAGCTGGTATTTACAAGCCCAAGGTATATATGGCTTCAGCTGCACCTTCTAGTTTGCAGAGGCTTTGGAGACTCCTCATTGGCTCTCTGCAATGCAGGATGAATATATGGCTTTAATGAGGAATAATACATGGTCACTGGTGGATCTTCCTCAGGATCGATCTATAGTTGGTTGTCGTTGGCTCTTTAAAATTAAACAGAATTCAGATGGAACCGTGCACAGATACAAAGCCCGTTTAGTGGCTAGAGGGTTTCAACAAGTTGCTTGGCTTTGATTATGCAGAGACTTTTAGTCCGGTTGTGAAGCCTACTACAATCGAGTTATGCCACAGTGGCAGTCACGTATGGATGGTCTGTATTTCAGCTAGATGTCAACAATGCTTTTTGAATGGAGATCTACCAGAAAAGTCTACATGATGCAACCTCCTGGTTTCATTGATGCTTCACGGCCCAAGGCTGTTTGCAAGCTTCATAAGGCTTTATATGGTCTAAAGCAAGCTCCCGGGCTTGGTTTGATAAGCTCAGACATACACTTCTTCTGCTTGGTTTTGTTTCCACTAAGTCTGATTCATCTCTTTTCATCCGACATTCTCCATCTCCATTTTTCTTCTAGTGTATGTCGATGACATTCTCATCACTGGTGCTGATTGCACAGGCTGTTTCTCAGTCATTCATCAGCTAAATGTTCAATTCTCTTTGAAAGATTCATTTCTTTCTTAGTGTTCAAGTTCAACCTATCTGTCAATGGCCTATTTCTGTCTCAGTCCAAATACATCAATGATCTATTATGTCGTGCTAAGATGCAGTATGCTAATGGATTATCTACTCCTATGAGTGGTGGTGAAAAATTGTTTGCTACGGGTAGTGATCCAGTCAAAGATGTTCAATTATACGTAGCATTGTTGGGCAGCTGAGTATGTTAAAATCACCAGGCCTAAAATTGCATATCAGTGACACGTGTTTGTCAATTCTGCAGAATCCCTTGAATCAATTGGAGAGTGGTGAAAGAATCTTGCGTTATCTCAAAGGCTACACCACTTTTGGCTTCAATTGTTCCTACTCTTTCTTTTTAGTCGACTGGCTATTGTGATGCTGATTGGGCTTCTGATCCTACTGATAGAAGGTCTACGTCTGGCTATTGCGTTTATTTGGGTGCTAACCTCATTTCTTGGTCATAAAGAAGCAGAGTATTGTCTCCAGAAGTATACTGAACAGAGTATAGGAGTCTTGTTTCGGTTACAGCTGAGCTACTTGGTTGCAATCCCTTTTTCAATGAACTGAAGATTGGTTGTTCTAACCCTACTATTTGGTGTGACAAGAAAGTATTGTCCTGCATAGTGCCAATCCTGTTCTTCATTCTATGGACGCAAGCATATCGAGATTGACATTTACTTTGTCGTGAGAAGGTCGCTCGCAAGCTCATTCATGTTCATCATATTCAGCTGCTAGTCTAGTTTGCTGATGTTTTCACTAAGGCTCTTGTAAATCCAGATTCCTGTTGCTGCGTGACAAACTTAGTGTAGTTGATGCATCTACACTTCATTTGAGGGAGGATGTTAAGTATAATTAGCAATGACTAACAATTGACAGGTTTCTAAGTCAGATTGTTAATACATTGAGAGGTTGTTAGTTAGGTTGTTAGACAACATTGAGAAGTTGTTAATACATTTGTTAGTCTGTTTTGACAGCTAAAACTCATTTGAGTTTTCTATATAAGGATTGTAGATTTTACATTTCTGATATGAAATACAACAGAAACTTTCTCATAAACTTATTCAAAACACATGTTTTGATCTACGAGACACATATTTCCACAGTAGATACTTGTTCAAGTCCATAAGAGATTTGGAATTTGAACTTCGTCAGGATCAACTAGAGTCATTCACCAATTTAATTTTTTTTCAAATAGTTACAAAGATAGTTTTCAAGGACTGTTAAGATAAATCAGAGTCATTATCAATAAGAATTCAAGGTCTGGCAAGAGATGATGTATTAAGGATTATTTCATATTACAATTATATAATTCACATATGAAAGATATCACTACACCATATTGGCATTTTTGTAACATCCCTAAAACAGTATCACTTTTGAAGTGTAACAATTCACTTAACATTACTTTACACTTTTCCAAACAAATGATACAATAATAGTATCACATGAAGAGTATGATTATAAAAGTGATACTATTCATGGTAATCCAACTTATAGTATCATTTTTTTTGTGTTACTGTTTTTCATTTTTAACTAAATTTAGTTTGATTTGAAATTGTTTGGTGAATTGTAACATCTCAAAAGTGGATATGTTTTTAGAGTTGTTACAAAAGTGCCATTTGGTGTAGTGTATATACTCTGTTGTAACACGTTGCAAATTGTATGCATGACTTAAAGGAACTGTATTGCACGAACAACTCACATGAATTAATCGGTACAGAGGCCAGTTACAACTAAGGAGAGCCTGCAAGACCTTTTTTTTTCTTCTATTAAATCAGTTGAAAATTGTTTGTTCTTGTGATGGAATACTCTGCTTGGCTCCAACGAATAAAGTGAACCCAATGTTATTTATAATATAATCCAATTACTAAGGGATATGCCAGATTACCTAGATTAGCTGAAAATAATATTAGAGAAATACGAAACCTATTTTACATGGGCTTCGATGACATGACCAAGAAGTACATAGTAGTTCACATGAGTGGATCTAATATTATTACATTAATTGGGTGACAGTTTGTGGAGGGAACTAAGATTTTTCATGAGAGGTGGGATTCAACAATCATCAGAGGGTCCTTGCATTGGATGGTGGGTATGTAGAAGGCAAACTAATTGCTTAATTGGACATCATACCTCATCACATCCTTGCAATGGACATCAACAATGAAAAGTTTCACGTAATGAAGTCGTGTTAGAGAATAGAAGTCTACCTATGTTACAACATAGGAAAGTGTCACAGAATAGAAGTCTACCTATGTTACAGAATAGAAAAGTGTTACAGAATGGGTTAGGAAGACTTTCCTATTGTATTTGGTTTCATAAGTTTGGTTAGGTTTCCTATTGTATTTTGGTTTCCTAAGTTTGATAGGTTTCCTATTTCTATTAGGTTATGTCAAAGTTAGCTCTATATAAGCTTGTATTCTATTCAATGAATGGGAGAAGAAAAAAACAATAAACAATTACAATAATATAATTCTTTACAAGTCGCCTAAATGTTGTTGCTAAAATCATTGTCCTTGTTTTACACTATCGTTACCTTGGGGAGGTCCTGGTTATAGTTAGAGAGATTAGTTATTCCTAGGATATACTAGGAACTGTATGTGTTTTTTATTCCCTGTGTTTCACAGTTTTTTACATGCAATAATAATAATAATAAACACCTACAGTTCCTAATATATATAGGAACATCAGTTTCCTGTTTTGCAGCAGTTTCTTGTTTTCTAGAATTTGTTTCCTGTTCAAAAACGTTTTCCTGTTTTCACAAAACCGTTTCTCTCGTTCCCGTTATCCACTCTGTTTCCATGTTTCACAATTGCACACAAGTACCATTAACAAGGATCCAATCCAATTTAAAATAGACGCAACTAGCAATGAAAGTAATTAGAGAAAAACCAGAGACAGTACGCACGAAGAGACACAAGGTTTACGTGGTTTCGGTGAATTGCCTATGTCATGGTGAGTTTGTGCTTCCCTATATTCAAGAACAATGGTGACAAGACACGATGAACAATTCTCACACAATCTCTCTAACATTAGAGATGAAAAAATTTCCAACAATTTATCTTTCTCTATTCTCTGTGATTCACAGTTTTTACGTTGCATGCAATAATATAAAACACCAAACAGTTCCTAAATATATTATAGGAACAGCAAGTTGATCCTTGTTTTCTAAGTAATTTTTTTTTTGTTCAAAAACGTTTCCTGTTTCTCAAACAGTTTCCTGTTCCTTGTTTCCCTACCTGGTATCACTCTAATTCTCCCTGTTCACAATTCTCCACCTCTGCGAATTTTTTTAAAGAAAAATGAGCCGAAACAAGGCCATAAGAATAAACTGATCAACACTCCACCATAGCTTTGTCACCTCACGAAACCGCTGCGAAGGGGCCACGCCCCAAAGTGCCTCAATCAACATGAGTCAATGTGGAGTAAGTCCAAACAATGTTGGAACTTAAATCCTGGAGCAACCTTTGTCAACAGTATCAGCAGGGTGTCTTTTGTGTGTAGTTTCACCAAAGACACATCACCATTCTCATTACATCTCGAACAAAAGTGATTATCGGACGTCAATATGCTTATTCCTGCGTGAATGAACCTGATTTTTAGCCAAGTGGATGAACTCTGACTGTCACAGAGAAAACCTCAACACTATCTTGTTCCACACCCAAGACATTTACAAGACCTTGAAGCCACAATGCTTCTTTTACACCTTCTGTCAATGCCATATACTTTCACAAAGAGGAACAGGAACTTGTTTTGTGAAACAGGAAACGTTTTTTAACAGGAAACAAATATCTACTAAATAGGAAACTGCTGCGAAACAAGAAACTGTGGTCCTATAATATACTAGGAATTGTAGGTGTTTATATTATTATTGCATGTAGAAAAAACTGTGAAGCAACAGGGAATAGAGAAAGATAATTGCTGGAATTGTTTCATCTCTTGTTGAGAGATGGTGTAGAATTGTCATCTTCTTGTACCTTGTTCTTGATATAGTGGAATCACCTCATAGTGAACGTAGGCAATTTGCCGAACCACGTAAACCTTGTGTCTCTTGTGGTATGTTCTTGGTTTTCTCTAATTACTTTCATTGGTAGTTGCTCTATTAATTGATTGGATCCTTGTGGTACTTGTGTGCAATTGTTGATGTCTACCCGCTTCCTCAATAAGGCGGCAACAATACCCTCACCTTCATCACATCCTTGCAATGGACATCAACGATGAAAAGTTTCAAGTAATGAAGGGCGCCTAAATGTTTGCTAAAATCATTGTCCTTGTTTTACACTATCGTTACCTTGGGGAGGCCCTGGTTATAGTTAGAGAGATTAGTTATTCCTAGGATATATGGAAATTGGTGAATACCACCGGGGAAATTCGGACTTATTGGTAGGTTAACATTTCCTTGTTATGCGGTACTGACCGTGATTTTGTAGGGTTTAAGTGTTGACATGCTTACTGATGATAGTTTTTTGTTGGTGATAACTGCCGAATCCATGAGCAATTTTTTTTTTTTTTATAACCCTTCCCACACCCCAAATGCGAATCAGTGGCAAAGAGGACAACTTAGTTATCTATAGCCGAAGACACAATCACCTAGCTTTTAAATATCCTTTTCCGACATTTTCTAGTCTGCAGACTTTTGTGCTAAGCTTTGTCTCTAAAAAAATTATGAATGTTGTTGTCCATTATAAAGTCTCAACGAATGTTTGTGCTCAGCTGAATGCAGAGTTAATACTTCTATCTGTGTTGAAATTTTTTAAATTCAATACTTGGTATGGCAATTTATTTTTTCAAACAGTTACAAGGATGGTATTTCTGAAAGATTTGTCAGGATCGATCAGAGTCACAGTGAAAATAATGAATAATCGAGTGTCTGACGGATATCTGGTTGTTAAAGGATTGTTATATTAGAATCGTAACGCTTGCAAACTAAAATGCGAGAATTAAAGGAACTAGAACTTGCATGAAGAACCTGTAGGTGAATTGCTCTTACTGTTTTAAAACACACTGAATTTCATTATGTACAAAAACATGATACAATTTACAACTCAAGGCAATACAATTTCATTAGAGGTGTCTACATCGCTTATTTATGATAGCGGATGCAATACACATATTAATTAAGACATCTAGTCCAAGAAGTTGTCATAGAATGAACTGGGACTTTTGCTATCCTCTTCCACATCAAAAGTAAGAAATGAATTTGTATCCGAGGAAACATATGAGGGAATGTCTGCAATTCTGTTGTACAGGCTCTGGCCGTACTCATAATCACTGCTACTCTGTGATTGTTGTTTTTGTCATCTCCATCACTTTCATCATCGCTTGCACTGGAGTTCTTCTCCACCATTCTTTGAATACTGAGGATCGAAGGAGAGACTAAGTGCAGTTGGTGAAGAGGATTTACTGCTAGAGCTACATGCAACTCTTTTGGGAGAATTTTCCAACTTTGAGGAGAGCGGAAGTAGTCTATAGTACAAGGGGTTTGTGTTCAATGAATGCGATTCAGGTGCCACAAGGGACTGAGCAAATAATTGTGGTTCCGGAGAAGTAATTACAGCATTTGACCCTGGTTTAAGCCACCTGATGTATGTTCAAATCAAAGTTGGTCTACTGCATTGATTCCTCGGTATTCAATTGCGGCAATGTCATAAGCGCGGGCTGCCTCCTCTTGAGTACCTTAAACAAATACAGAAGGGAAGACAATTCAGTTTTCAGATTCCAAAAATCATGGGTGCGTATACTTGCTATCTATTTTTGTTTGTAGCAAAATGATTGAAAATATATGAAGGGAACTTACTGTATGTGCCGAGGTAGAGGTTACTTGTTTCCGAAAACTCTTCCGATCCTTGCTTCCATCTTCCATTGTGATGGTGGTCCCTGAAACAAAAAAAGTAACATTTTAATTCATGCCCCAATTCCCATTAAGTAGCATACACTGGGCATTTCGATCCAAGGAAACTGAGAAACTACCTAGCAACACCTCTGTACTTGGATACACCTCTTTGAGAACCACTGCTCTTCCTGTAAACAAAGAACATAAAACAGTTAATATATGTCACTAAAGAAACTGAGATGAAATGCATGAGAAATAGATTTAATCATGGTTTCCATGCAAGGCAATTAATACTAGGAGTTATCTATCCCAAAACTGGTTAATGTTCTAGCCCAAGTATCAAAGGATCCTGCCTTAAGCCTGAAACACCTGCTCTTTTTATTTTTGACGTCAAGGAATTTATTTCTCTTAGAGATCCCCTGTTGGCTTCTTGGTTTAGGGTATCCACAAGCTGTTAGTAATAGATGGTTTCATTATGCTATACACTAGGTGGTGAGTTTGTACCTTCTCAAGAGGCTAAGTACTCTTTCCTTTGTTACAGTCTGCATAATGTCGATCTCCTTTTTCATAGTCAGATACCTGCAATGAATGACCATCTGTATTAAATCACACCCTAAAAATTCCTTGTAGCTAGCCTATGTAACACACGTATTGTTATTGAGATGATGAAAAAACCGGAAAATTTGTAGTTGTTGTTGGTCCCCAGTACTTGAGTGCAGCTAGATTCATATGCTCGTGCAGCAGATCCTTCTTCATCATAAGCCCCGAGATAGACTGTTGAATCCCAAGTTGACCAATCAAAGTAGAACAATTGAGAAAAGGCAAAATAAAAATCAGTATCTGATGAAAATGAAATAAAGATTAATGAATAAAAATGCAAGCTTTTACGTTCATTACCTTGTTTCCCCTTCTTTTTCTGTGTCACATTCCATGATCCTTTGTCCGCATAGGTGAGCTTCATAGCCGATTTGTCCATTTATGTCTGAAACCATATTCAGAAACTAGTTAGCTATCAAAAAAACATTAGCAAACAAAAATAAAGGAACGACAGAGAAGACTGCACAAATATGGAACTTATGCAGACCTGCTAACTCCACGAAACCTGGAACTTCTTTTTGGAGCCGTTGTGCTAGGAGTAGCTTGATCAACTTGTGGTTGTTGGTACTCTTTGATTTTCGGGGAAACTAATTCCACTTGCAGCTGTTTCTCTTCGCCTTCTCTTAACACACTTATTTGGTGTGCTACTATCAATCATACACAAGCGACGCCTTCCTGTACTTGCTTCACATTTCACTGATGTCATCTCCATGTTTTTTTGCCTCCTTGCTTGGAAAAAGTTAAAACACCTTGCTTTTCGGAAAGCAAGTACAATTGCAGGTAAGTAATCACTCTTGCTTGTTTGATTAAATGAGAGAATTTGTGTGTATTTATAGTTTTAATGATCTTTTGTTTCTAGCTTAATGTTGTTTTTGTTCTGAAACCTGCACTATTGGCACTAAATACAAAAGAGTTCGATGATTTCAAGATGCTTTGGTACGTATTGAAAATGTTGGGACTAGTCTTTTTCTGGCAAATAACCAGATGGCTTGGATCAAGCTTCTACTCACGTACATTTTGTTATTTGGAGTTTCCGTCAGAGACAAGTTTTCAGTAAGCATAAGCATTTTTTTAATTTTCATTCCAAAGAGCCAGTCATGCATACACTCGTACGACAAACATGGTAATAAACATTTATGGAACATACTGTTGCTGGCATTGGATTTCTCACCAAAAAGTATATAAATGATTTTGGTTGTTTGGATGATTGTATTTAGCTTGTCCTGAACCTGTAACTCAGTTGAGAAGGTGAGGGTCAGAGTGAGCAGATTTTGGCTCCTATTGATTCGTTATCGATGTTTCTATGTATACACTGTATTCCGTTTTAATAGGACTGATGTTGTGTGTCATTTTATTAACTTAATACCAGCAGATTTTGTGCTTTCAATCGACGTTTACTATGAAGTCCTATTGAGACTAGATATATGCTCGACCTTGATATATGCTAGATATGCCCTCTCTTTCAGCTAGATATTGTTCGATTTTGACATTATGCATGCCTCATGGATGTGGTTTTTATGTGAGAGTGGCAGGAAAACACTAAGAAATGATACTTTAATGGGAAACACAATATTCTTGTTACATCGCATAATTCTTCTAGTGTTCTGCCTTGGATTGAACTTCATATAGTTACTAGGGAAGTAGGTCAGTAGGTAGTTCATCAGTGCATGTACAGCCTTTCCTTCCCTTTGGTCCTCGTCCTCCCCACTTGACCAAATGGGATGATTTGTATTCAGTATTGTGTTTTTAATACATGACAGTTTAGTGCTAACCAGTGACTGTTAGAGATTGCAGGTTGTCAAATAGGTGCTTGAATAAATGAGATTTATAAATGCAAATTGCCCCGGAAGCAGATATACTGGAACTGTAAAGTTGCCAAGTTTGACATTGCTATGAAAAACTCATTAGCATCAACAAACAAACTTTTTTCTGTTCATCACTTTACACTCACATTGAACAAGGTGTGCTCCTTTTGTTCAAACAAAACGGTGGTTTGTTTAGGATGATTTTGATTCCTATTGCCTGTTTGATTGCACACAAAACAAAGTAGAAAACTTGATTAATCTTTTACAGATTCTTAACTTGTGGAGGAAGTTTAGAAACTTTTACATAGGTAAGCAAACTCTTCCTATTATCAGTTCTTTTCCCTCCTCTCTATCAAATAACGTTTTTACATGCGAAAACAGGCTCATCATTTCTTTGACATATAAAATTGGGATAAAGGGACTGCAACTTTACATGTTTTGTTTACATGCTTTTGAATCAAAATCACACACACCATAATAATTTAGTTCGTTTCAACATTTGGAAACACCATGATTACGCCCAAACAGTACACGCGGTCAATTGCAGTAATGAATGGGGTGTCGATTCCCACGAGGAAAAAAACGATATACAAAATAAGGTTAAGGAAAACAAACTATGCGAAACTAAAGTTAATAAATTCTAACAAATTTAAAAATACGAAATTGAATTTAATTTAATGAAAATTAAGTTTAGAAAAATCACAAGGTTCCAAGAATCCCTCCTAGACTTCACGCGCCAACTAGTATTGATTCGCTATGATGACTCAACTACGTGTTTCACATCCCAAACGACGTAATCGGAAAAATAAATTTTTATGCATTAATATACCCTAATGTAAATGAATTTAAGATTTCACTTTTTCTAAGAAAGCACAAAGGTTTGTCATATGTGATATCCTAAACTTACGATATATCCGGAGACAATACCGTAATAAATGACGATCACATATAACTAACCTACAGGAATCAATTAATCTTTAAACATTCCACACATAAGAAAAGCGTGACTAAGCTTATATGGAGAAGAAAAGATAATCACCGGAATAATAAAAATCTACGAAGAAATCTATGATATCCTTCTCACTGAAATAACATAAATTTCTATATTAAATAAAAGTGATAATCATTAAACATCATTAGTCATCGTGAAAACTAAAACCGAATCAAATACTAATTTAGTTCGTTACATTTAGGAGTTCACCTCTTCACCTTGCGTGGGTTTAGTGACTCATGGTGGTGGTGGTCATAGCATCACTGGAGGAGGAATCCATCACTTCCTGTATGTGCACAAATCCCGAGAAAATAGCTAAAAAGGCTATGTGGTGGCTCTTACAGATTCTCGGGGTGGCAATAGCTAAAACTGTATTTTAGTTTTGAAAAACAGTTTTCTCCCGCCAAATTCGTGCTCTGCTGCTCCTTCGTCTTCTCCAGCGCGACACGACTAATTCCGCCGCTGTTCTCCGCTCCTCGCGAGCTTCCTCTCCTCCCAATCGGCTGTTGTACCTGCAAGAACAAAGAGAGAGGGTGAGGAACAACGAGAGGTGGAAGCAAAACAGGGAGCACCTCCCTGTCGCGTGCTCTATTCACAGCGGTGATAGTGGTGGTTGCGTGGTCTGTTTCGGCGGTGCTCGAGAGAGAGAGAGAGAAGTAGAGGAGGGAGAGACCGTGGAGAAGAGAGAAAGTGGAAGGAGGGCGAGGAACAGGGAGGTGTCGGCAACGGAACCAGAGCCACCACAGAACCTTATGGAACGTTTTTGGGGTCTTCCTCTTTCTTCCAGCCACCATCTCCACCTCCACCAAGGCAGATGTCTGCCTCTCTCGCCACTAACCAGCCACCGTCCTCGTCACCGTCACTAACCACCCTGTTTCACAATACAAACATCGACCTCGCCACCTTGGTTCCGTTGCCGGGACCTGAAATAACATAAATTTCCTTAACCTTAATCATAGAAATTTATTAACTTTAGTTTCACATAGTTTGTTTTCCTTAACCTTATTTTGTAGATCGTTTTTTTCCTTAACCTTATGGAATGTATCCCGGCAACAGAACCAGAGCCACCACAGAGCCTTTTTAGCTCTTTTTCTCGGGATTTGTGCGCGTACAGGAAGTGATGGATTCCTCCTCCAGTGATGCTGTGACCACCACCACCATGAGTCACTAAACCCCACGCAAGGTGAACTCCTAAATGTAACGAACTAAATTAGTATTTTATTCGCTTTTAGTTTTAACGATGAATAATGATGTTTAATGATTATCACTTTTATTTAATATAAAAATTTATATTATTTCAGTGAGAAGGATATCATAGATTTCTTCGTAGATTTTTATTATTCCGGTGATTATCTTTTCTTCTCCATATAAGCTTAGTCACGCTTTTCTTATGTGTGGAATGTTTAAGATTAATTGATTTCGGTAGGTTAGTTATATGTGATCGTCATTTATTACGGTATTGTCTCCGGATATATCGTAAGTTTAGGATATCACATATGACAAACCTTTGTGCTTTTCTTAGAAAAAGTGAAATCTTAAATTCATTTACATTAGGGTATATTAATGCATAAAAGATTATTTTTTCCGATTACGTCGTTTGGGATGTGAAACACGTAGTTAAGTCATCATAGCGAATCAATACTAGTTGGCGCGTGAAGTCTAGGAGGGATTCTTGGAACCTTGTGATTTTTCTAAACTTAATTTTCATTAAATTAAATTCAATTTCGTATTTTAAATTTGTTAGAATTTATTAACTTTAGTTTCGCATAGTTTGTTTTCCTTAACCTTATTTTGTAGATCGTTTTTTTCCTCGTGGGATCGACACCCCATTCTTTACTGCAATTGACCGCGTGTACTGTTTGGGCGTAATCAAATTTTGGCGCCGTTGCCGAGGAACAAGCGTCATTCTACAAGGAAGGTTTCGGGTATTATCTTTCTTGCTCATTTTTCATTTTATTTTATTTTATTCTATTTTTTTAGGTTTTAGGTCCAGTTTAATTTTTTTTTATCTTTATCTTTATTTTTATTTTATTTTATTTCTAAAAAAAAATTAAAAATTAAAAATTAATAAAAAAAACATTGGAGGTGTGAGTTGGAACAGAGACCACTTAGGTTCGTGGGAGGAGATGACCCAAACATTTTGTAATAAATACTTTCCTCACCACAAAACCAACGGTCTAAAGAGACAGATTTCTACCTTCACCCAAACGAATAGCGAGACACTATATCAAGTATGGGAAATGTTCAAGGATCTTTTGAATACATGCCCACACCATGGGTATGAAAGTTGGCGCTTAGTCAGTTATTTTTATGAGAGGCTCACCAGTAGAGAACGTCAGTTCCTTGAGATGATGTGTAATGGAGAGTTTTTGCAAAAGGACCCTGACGAGGCCATTGAGTACCTGAATGACTTGGCTGAAAAGGCTCATACTTGGACTGGTCCAAGTGCTACTGAGAGCACAGATAGACCACGCCCAGCTGAAGTTTACCAACTTAGGGAAGAGGATAACCTTAGAGCCCAACTGGATAGAGTAACTAGGGAGTTAGAGGCACTTAAGACCAAAGATGGTAGGCCCACACATACTGTTGCCAGAGTTGAGCTACAGGACGCCTGTTTTATATGCGGGGGAGTTGAACACTACGCACAGGATTGCCCAACCTTCACTGAGATGAGAGGGGTTTATGAGGAACAATGTAACGCCTTAGGGATGTACAAGAAGTCTTACTCACCATTCTCTAACACGTACAATTCTGGCTGGAGAGATCACCTTAACTTTAGCTGGAGGTCTAAGGCAGACCAACCTACACACTCACAGGCACAACCACCTAAGTCATACCCTGCACCTCCATACAATGCACAATCTAACAGAAGTTCCTTATCAGACACATTGCATGCATTATAGAGGCACAAGGTAAAACTAATAAAAAATTTGAGGTTGCATTGACACAGTTGGCAGAGGAGAACAAGGAGATAAAAAGCCAAATAACAAAGCTGACAAGTTCATTAACAGTACAAAACTCGGGGCCAATTTCCGTCACAGCCTCAATTAAGCAAATCCGAAGGGCCAACTTATGGCACAAACCTCTACTTCAGACTCTCAGAATGTCAAAGAGGTTAATGCCATCGCCACTCAGAGTGGTAAGATCTTAGATGCGTCAAGCTCGTCCACGACTATCGGCATCTCCCCATGTGCAAATGAGAGCATCCCTGAGGATGAACCCAACAAGAACATTCCAGTTTCAGTTCCTTTTCCTCAAGCACTACGACCTACTGGAAAGAAATCAAAATGTATGGTGAGATTCTAGAACACTTGAACCAGGTTAAAATTAACTTACCTTTGCCACATGTGTTTAAACAGGTACCAACTTATGCGAGGGTCATCAAGGATCTATGCACTATCAAGAAGAAACATCAATTAGTTGCTATCTTTGAATGGATTGATCCTCAACTTTTCAGGTTGTTGGTATACGATTCCTTCACCCTTTTGACTCATTTATATCATAGACTAGGTTTGGAGGTGAATGTTCCCTATGTTCTTCCTCATCACATCATAGTATATCTTTCATGAGGGAGAATACATGTCGGGGCTGACGACCTTAAACCTAGCGCTCCTAGGAGGCAGCCTAGCCTTAGTTGTGTGTCTTTGCTGTTAGTTTGGATTGATTTTCGAGTACCCTATTTAGTTGCGTTTCACTCATACTCGTCAGCTCCATAACAGTTTTGACTTACAACTTGCTTCTTTTTTTGTTTTCTTTGTTAATGTCGAGTCTGCATTTTATCGATTTCTAATGCAAATTCCATGGTTTTTTATGTTTCTGATCGTTCATTGGTGAAAGATTTCATCGAAATTGGTAAAAAGCTTCACCATGGTAATATCACTCTAACCTTCCTCTTTTCTTTTGCCTTGATTTGTCATGATTATTATTTTATACATTGAGGACAATGTTTGATTTAGGTTTGGGGTGTGGTTTATTAGATTTTTTTTATGCAATTTTCAAAATCTTTGAGTTTAAAACGTATTTTACAATTAAACCGAGTCATTTTTGTGTTCTACTCAATCTCCATTGAATACTTAGATGATTATGGTAATTGTGTACAAATCTTCTTGAAAATGCATTTGAAATCCGAACTCTTGGTGAATAAAAAAAAGAAAAAGGTTTTGAGTTCTTTTCAATTTTTAGAGAATATTTTTGTTGCCTTTAATTTTGAGAAATCACATACTAGCACGTGTCACATAGTTATATTATTGGAAAACATGATATTTGATATTATCCTTATGTCAGATGTATTTCATGAGACTTTTCAACTCGACTATTCATGCACTATAAGCCAAGTCAACATGATTTGAAGTTGATTAGTGAGGTATTGAACTAGAAAACCTTAGAATAATAGTGGAGACTTAACCCTTGTGAGTTTGGAGCCATTCTTTATTTTTTGAGGGTTATTAATTACACTCTGATTTTTCTTGAGTCCGCATTATTTCGTTGATGATCTCATTATTCTTGATTTTCTTATTGATTGCTTTAAGAATGACATAAAAATTGAATCTTTACACTAGAACTTTTTGCTTTATTTAGTTGAGATGTCCTAGTACTAACTAGAACTTATGAAGTGATATAGGCATTTCTTTCTTTAAACCATTTTTCGCCTTTTAGCCTACCCAATAATAAATATCCATTTGCAGCCCTTTGAGCCTTTAGATATCCTTTTCTTTGTTATCCTCATTCCCAATACCCACTCCAATCAAGGAGTAATACTCTATTATTTTATCCTTACTTAATTTTCTGAGAATGTATCCGGTGAGATATATTTATGGAATGGGCAAATAAAAAAATAAAAAAAAAGATATTTCATGCGCCCTCGAAGTAAAAGTGTTGGATTGTATCAATGGGGAAAAGCATGTCATAAAAAAAAATTGTGATTGAAGAAGAAAATAATGAAGAAAAAGTTAATGGTGTACAACATTGATTTGCTCTTCAATGCCCTATGTTTTATTCAAGGGTGTATCCATTCTCAGAAAATCTTTGTATCTTTTTTGTCCATTATTGTTTGCCATAATCCAAGCCCCAATACAACCTAGTAAAGACCTGATTGATCTTAAGTGAAAGTTAGCTTAATAGATGTGGAGATTGAATAGGCAAGAACTATGGTGTTTGGTTCAACATTCTAAAAAATAATCAATATTCCGGTCCATGAGATCATATTCATTTCACTCTTTGAAAATTCCATTTTTCATGATAATTATATGTGAGACGTTTGCATTTTCCATAATATATTCTTTTCCTCACATATAAATTGAGTGCCTAATCTCTGAGCGTTTAATTTCTGAGCGACATGAGAGAATTGTAGTCGAAACGTCTTTCTAAAGGTTTTCTTGTCACATCTTTAGTATGAGATGAAAAATTATGTTGATAAGGCTCCTCACACACACACTTCGAGTTGAGAATGATTATGAAATTCATTTAACCTTTAGATCCTATTAAATTATTGTACTCTATTGATATACTTTTGTGACAGTTTTAGTTTGTTGTTTTTCTCGAATGCTAAGTAATTAGAAAATTACTCTAAGAAAAATAAAGAAGAATGCTCACGTTTTTGCATTATGTTTTTAGAAAATAGATTTTGTTTTATTGAGTCAGTAATGTTTGTGGGTAGCATTTCTGGAAACCCTCACGAGACTATAACTCGTCCTCTAGAGGTAATAGGTTAAAGCCTTGTTGCACATTAAGGTAAGTGCAACCATGATTCCTACGAAAGTGAGTTAGGATTTTATTCTTTATTTTGTTTTGCTCGAGGACTAGCAAAATATAGGTTTGGGGGTATTTGATATACACGTAATTATTACAAATTATAACCCTTAATTTATATATGTTAGTGCTTCAATTAATATATTTTATTCTAATTATTTCAATTTTTATGTTTTTGTAGGAACCTGCGCGCGTGAACGATAAAATCGCATTAAGGCGACAAATTTGAGAAAATGATTAATTTGTTGATTCTAGTGGCGGTACAAAAGAGTGGTTCACACATCTAAGCCTAACCCGAATAAGCATTGTCCACTTACTTTAACCAAGCCCAAGCTCAAGCCCAGAAAGCTAGAATCCTAAACCCAGCCTAACAAGGAAATAGGGAAACTCTATTTAGGTTTCTCTATTACCTTCTCTTTGAACTCTGCTCTCTTCCACGTTTTTGGGGTCTTCCTCTCTTTTCCAGCCACCATCTCCACCTCCACCAAGGCAGAGGTCTGCCTCTCTCGCCGCTAACCCGCCACCGTCCTCGTCACCGTCACTAACCACCCTGTATCACAATACAAACATCGACCTCGCCACCTTGGTTCCGTTGCCCGGACCTGAAATAACATAAATTTCCTTAACCATAATAACCGTTCTTTTCAATTTCATCATTTACTTGAAGACCCAAATCTGGTCAAGCTAAAACTCAGACATTAGGACTATCCTTATTAAAGATCATCTTGTTCTGAACTGTCAAACTTCGACTAAAATTTTGTAGTCCATTGATCCTTCACCTTCACACTATCTACATATCTACTGCATAGAAGTCTACATCTGAAATTAAGCACTGAAAACATCTTCAAAATGCCTCGTATTCGATCCATGGTATGGTTGAGTAGAATCTATGTATGCGTGAAAATGGTATTGTGAAGTGAACTTGATGTTCTTGGATTTGGTAGATTTGATGGTACCAATTGTTAAGTAGTGTATCAGTGAAGCATTATCTCATTCAATCCATCTCATTCTATCTGTCCCGCTCTGAAATCACGGATTCAGGTAGGAAAGTGCTTGAGCACGACCTTGCAGCGCTTGAGGATGTGTACAAAAGCTAGCCTAAGCTCAATGAGTCAGAATGCTTGTTAGATTGCTTGAAAATGCTTCGAAGGCAGACAGTATGTGCATAAATAAATCAGAAAGAAAGCATAAAGATTGCTAGAATGTTTGAGAAAATATTCATTCTATTACTGAAAGATTACATTACTGCCTGAGAATGCTTGAAGCCTCCTTAGAATGCTTGTCTTAGAGTTTGTGACCAATGCATCAGTCAAATTTGACCTGTGGATCAGAAGTTAAGAGACAAATTTGCAGCTTTTTGGATCAAAAATGTGCTTGGGAGTGTATTTCGTAAATATCATCATTTAGTTACGATGAGTACTAAATAATGCTGCAATCTCATGATAAAAATGTAAAATAGAACCTCAAAACTGGCTCTGATCTCTTGCCTCCCAAGAGAGATGAGAGGTCAGTCCTTTGATAGCCTGCACCAGTTTTGACATTTTTACCTGCGCATTCTGCTTCAAAGCTCGAAATTAACTTCTTCCTGCACCAACCTTTATAACATGTAGCACTTTACAAATAGAATCAGTAATTAAGCGGCCAAAAGAACCTTCATGGTTTATCTTCTTCAAAGTAGCGTGGTTTAACCTTTACAAATTGAATTCGGCGAGATTCTACCAACACGCTGTTATTAAAACACCGCTGCTAAACTACTTCCTGGTATGAAACTTCCTCAAATAATATACTAATTAGTCCTGTTGAGCTTCATTTACATTTTCTTATCAATCCACCAAACACCAAAGGGCTTGAAATCCAATCACACTATTCTTTAGTATTGAGAAGTTTTTTAATGTTGATAACATATATGTTACAACCTATACTTGAGAGGAACAAAAGACTCGTCCACATTCATAACTTAGGCTAATCAATGGTTGCAAACAACATGTATTTTTTTTTGGAAAGCGAGCTGGGTTTTAAGGACCCAAAACCTTTATACAAATGAAACAAAAATAAAAAAAGAAACAAACTCTCACAAGAAAGAGAATTCTAGTGAGAGTGAACATGGTTACTAGGCCTATAGAAATCTTCAACTAGTCTCCTTTGTTAAGGAGGAAATGATTCAACCTTTGTAATTATGACAATAGTCCAAAAAGGTTGTCGTAGAACAAAAAAGGACTGATCTTCTTCTCCTCTTCCACCTCAAAAGTAAATGAGTTGCTACCATAAGATGGGATGTCTGCAACCTCGTTGTACAAGATTCCACCATACTCATCACTGCTACTCTGGGATTGTTGTCTGTTGTCATCAACATCACTTTCATCGTCAGTTGAGCTAGAGTTTTTCTCCACCAGTTCTTTGAACACTGAGGATCGAAGGAGGAGGCTAAGTGCAGTAGGCGAAGAAGGTTTATTGCTAGAGTGGACTGGGGACTCTTTTGGAAGAACTTCTTGCTTTGGCAGAGAGCTGAAGTAGTCTACAGTACTACAAAGATTTGTGGCAAAGAATGGTGATTCGGGCACCACATGGGAATGAGCAAATGATTGTGGTTCCTGAGAGGCAATTGGAGCATTGGACCCTGGCCTAAGCCACCTAATATATGTGCTGAGATCAAAGTTGGTCACTGCATTGATTCCTCGGTATTCAATTGCTGCAATGTCATAAGCGCGGGCAGCCTCCTCTTGAGTGCCTTCAACAAAGCAAAATAAAGAAAAATAACTTTTCAGATTCTTGCATTCTACCCAGATCAAAATCATATGTTGTGTGGAGCAAAATGATTGATAAATATAGGAGGAACTTACTGTATGTGCCGAGATAGAGGTACTTGTTTCCAAAAACTCTTCCTATCCTTGCTTCCCATCTCTCATTGTGGTGATGCCTAGCAACGCCTCTGTACTTGGACACACCTCTAGAGAAACCACTGCTCTTCCTGTAAGTGAAGAAAATAAATAGTTTGGTTACTTCACAGAATAAATTGAGATGAAGTGCATCGAATTAGAATGAAACCATGCTTTTTCTCATAGAAAATTAATACAAAGAGATTGGCTAAACTGGCAGACAACGTATGCTCCCATTATGCTGCATTGATAAAAAAACTACAGGTGAGTTTCGGTTCATTAATCACCTTCTCAAAGTGGCCAAGTACTCTTCTTTAGTTACATTTTGCATTACTGCGATCTCTTTCTCGTAGTCAGATACTGGAAAGTTAATAGTTGTTGTTGGTCCCCAGTACTTAAGTGCCGCTAGATCATATGCTCTTGCTGCCAATTCTTCTTCATCATAAGCCCCGAGATAGACTGTTGAATCCAAACGAATGATAAAAGTGAGTATTTAATAAAGCAAAGATTGATGAATCAAAAAGGAATTTAGCTTTAAACTAAAATTACTTTGTTTCCCTTTCTTCTTCTGTGTCACATTCCACGATCCCTTGTCCCACAGGTGTGCTTCATATCGGTTTGTCCATTTATGTCTGCATTTACCATAGACAGATTAGTTAACAAGAATGTAATATGGGAAACGAAACAACAACAATGAATTGCAATGTGAGCTTTACTACAGACCTGCTAACACCCCGAAACTTCGAACTTCTTTTTGGAGCAGTGGTACGAGGAACATATTGATCAGCTTGTTGTCGGCCCATTTGATTTTCATTGAAGCTGATTCCACTTGCAGCGGGTTCTCTTCGCCTTCTCTTAACACACTTGTTAGGTATGTCACCTTCAGCCATGCAAAAGCGACGCTTTCCCGTACTTACTTTGCACTTCACTGATGTCATCTCCATGAATTTTTTTTTCCTTTTTCTCTTGGTAAAGGTCAAGACAGCTTAGTTAATTGCAAGCAAGTAGTTTTCCTTGATTGTTTTGATGAAAAGTGAGAGACACATGTGTGTATATATATAGAGCAACTGATCATTTATTCCTAGCTTATTTTGTTTCCATGTCCCACCCTGTTAGCAGAATAACAAAAAGAGTCGATGATTTCAAGAGCCATGGACGTATATGAAATGTTAGGACTCTCTCTTTCCCTGCCAACTAACAAGAACGAGATGGCACACCTGATGGTTCTGCTTGTGTAATTTGTTGTATAATGGAATAGTTACGATCCCGTCAGCCAAATCTGTCTACCTTAACAAAAAACACCAAGTGAGAATAACATTCATAGAAGGTTTTGAATAGGACAATTCCAAAGTAAAATATATATATATATAGTTTCAGCTTATAAGAAGACATTAAAGCCTCACTCACGTCATGTGTAAGACAACATGTTAACATGTCTTTATGGAACATACTCAGCAGCTGATCTAGTGTTCATCACCAGAAAAGGAGAGAAGATTTGTTTGTTTGTCTCTGATTGTGTACATTCTTCAACATGTAACTTAAGTTAGACGGTGAAGAGTGAACAGATTTTGGTTTCTTTTGAGCCGTTATCATCGATGTTTTCTATGGTAAACAGTGTATTAATTTAGTCCTACAATGCAACTTCTATTGTCTCTTTCTGTAGACTTAAAAACACTAAGAAGTATGTGCTTTCAATCGATGTTTACTATGGAATCTGTACATAAAAAAATGTAGGACACTGTTTGCTAAATTAGTAAATTAGTACTATATATAATTAGACTGGATTGTCTCATACCGTCCGATGGTGACATTCAGGCAAGCATGTGTGCTTTCCACGTTAGAGAAAGTACTAAAACACTAAGAAATGATACTTAGACAGTTAGGGAGGGAATTGTGTTCATATGTACTACATCGCAGTTTGTTAGTTAGTTGCAAAGGCAAGACCTTGTCACAGTCTCAGCTTTATGGTTTAGTCTGAAAAACCTTGCCACTGAAGTCCATAGTGAATGGTTTGTATTCATTACACTGCTTCTGCTACTACTGGTGCATTGGTGAAATAACACATATTGTAGTTTGTGTAGTAACTATTGTTGCTTGTCTCCGATTGTTGCAATGGTATGTATGTACTACTATTGTTGCTTGTCTCCTCTCATATTCATTGTTTTACTTATTTCTGATCACAAGCCAACTGGTTCAATTTTTATTATTATTAAATACTGATGTTTTGTACTCAGATAATGCAATATGAAACCATCTCCAGTTATTTGCAGTGGTACAAAAGAGTACCATTGTAGTTAGCATTTGAACCTCAAACAATTGAGCTTAAGTAAATCCTGGGTTCAAGTTTTAGATTTGAAATTTAAAATTTTTTAGAACTGCCATAATTTTTAGATAATACAACTCAAGTTTCCCCAACCTGGATATATGTGTGTGTTAATTTTTACTTTTTCAATCTAGACAAACATATCATCAGACAAGAAGGAAATGTTTTGATTTATTATTATTATTATTATTATTATTATTATTTTGCCTTTAGCTAGCAATATTAAGCCTATTGCTCCTTGTCCCTTGTCTTCTTCATCTTTCTCTTAAAACAGTTTAAAATACCATCAAACTTCATGGGTTGTTAAAAGCTGTATCTTTGAAGACAACGATTCTCTGAAATGAAGAGTTTCAGCAATGAAATTAGTTTAACAAATTTATTCACTGTAAAAAAGTGTTAGTATCACCACGACCCCCACCAACTCGGCACAAGATCCACCACCCACCATAAAATCTAATTTTCAGAAGAAAAAAAAAAAATTTAAGTTGACCACCATAACCCATGGGTTTCTCAATAGTTACTGAAACTCATAGTTTTCACGTTTAAGGAATGTTAGGTACCCATGAATGTTAGGTACCCAAATACTCATAGTTTTCACATTTTAAACCCATGAATGTTTATCTGGTTTGCCAACTTTCGTATCTTCTTTAAACTAGAAAGGTTATTTTCTTAAACTTTTACTTGAAAAAAGCGCGTGAATTACGTTTAAGGAAAAGTTGGGTTCCATTACCTCACCGGCACACAATTGACACAGTGATATGCTTTTAACATGTCCTTGGGGTGTAATAAAAGTTATGCTCACATTTTTTCTAAGTCAATAAGGAAAAATTGGACATCTGCCCTACTTCTCATTGCAAGTTTTGACAAAAATATCAGAAAATAAAGTGAGATTTTAACCTTCAACTAAATAGTAAATTACTGATCCCAACATCTCCAACTAGAGACCGAACCATAAAAAGTGTAACACATTCAGGAGAGCAATTAGTCCAATCCATAATTCAATATTATTGCCAATATAACTGTTTTTCCCGTATCAGTATTACGTAAGATTGGAGACATGTATAATATTTGATAGAATAAAAAGACATGTATAGAATGGAACGTGAAAATGGCATAGGCAAAATTTGAGTGAGAAACACACTTGAAGAGCCAGTCATGAATGCAACTAATGTGTATGGTACGTACATGAGTATGTGACAATATCCGCGGGGAACATTTTATGATTTGCCTTGGATTCATCACCTGAACATTGAGAAAGAAAACATGGTTCTCTTTTTTGGATTTGTCACCCAAACATGTAAAGCACACACTTCAGGATGACCACAAGATGATATACATGCTTGTAATGCTAGCATCGAAATCATGCAGTACGAAAGCATATTTTCTGCACAAACGAATTCTTAGAAACATCAATAGAAAGCGCAGACATTAGACTGTATGCATCAGTTAGCTAAATGAGTTCATTCAATAACTTCCAATAACTTAATGCTAACATGTACAGACTACACAGGAAACATCACCAGAAAGTGCATGCTTTTGACTGTCTCATTTTAGACAAATCTAGCTAAAGAACTGCTGAGCACCATAGATAACATCGATGTCCGTTAATTAAAGCACTGCAGTCACACCTTTTCAATCCAAAAAACATTATTCTGTCAGCCGAACAATCTCATTCTGTTTATATGCTTGGGAGCTAAAACCGAAGCAAGTTGTTATTAAAAGTTATCATGTTGTAGGTATAACCAATAAAACATAAAAGGTTAAAAGTGCCTATTAAGAAAAAAAAATCAATTTGTTCTACTAGAACTTGTTCTATTTGAACATCCATTCAGCTCCTTTAAATGGTATCCTGACAAGTTATGATGTTGCATGCATAAACTACGATACATAAAAAGGTTTAGAATATGCCATACCTAGAAGTTGTTCTATTCGAAAATCCATTCAGCTCCTTTAAATGGTATTCTCTCTTTGTGTTTTACATCTTGGAAGTTCCAAATAAGACTAATGCTGGAATGGACTCAAAGTTCAGTTCGACTCTGCTCAGTACTTCCAGACAGAAGAGTTACAATTCATAACCTGCAACTTTCAACCGACAAATCACTTTAGATGATCATATCAGGTATAGTAACAAGCCAGTTACATTCCAGGAAAACATTATTCAATTAGTCAAACAATCTCATTTCATCTAAATCGTGTGGACTTCAAGACGCAGCAAGTTGAACAGTACTAAAAAAACAAGTTAATTACCATGTCTCGTGCATAACCAGTAAGACATAAAAAAGTTTAGAATATGCATATAAGCAAACTATAAGTTTATTCTACTAGAATTAGCTTGTTTGAAAATCCATTCAGGTCTGTTAAATGGTATTTTGACAAGCATGTCATATGCATTCCAGATAAAATAAAAACTTTCAAATCCGCAGTATAAACAAAATATTAATTTGTATGAAGAGATAAACAGTGGAGAACATGTGTTTAAAAGATATGGTAATGGGTGGTTATTTTAGAAGCTAAATTGCTTAATAAGTCAAAAGCAAAAGAAATTAGCTACAAAATTTAGCAAAAAAGTAACTAGCAAAAAGTAGAAAATATTGGAAAATCCATACTAATGTAGGTAGTTTTCAATGGTTATAAGCAAATAAGTGTGTTGTCCAACGCCCCCTAAATAAAATTTTCAATAAACAAACTGTGGCGCTCCAAATCCAAAACATATAGAATTTCAAGTATCAACCAGTAAAACATAATTTATCCAGACGAATAAATATTGGAACAACCACTCATGAGAAAATATACAATATAAGGATTGTATTATTATACAATTCATAGTCATAAATGGTACTAGCGTTGAAAACCGAACCGACCGCCTAAATATTACAAAACCAACATAAAACCGAACTGACCGACTAAATTAAATATATTACATTATTTTCACATATAATATATTATATATATTTGGTTGGTTCGGTTTTGCAGTTAAAATTACTTAAAACCTGAAAACCTAACATATCATATCGATTTCAAATTTTTCCTAAACTGAACCGATCGATTTGATTTTGATGGTTTCGTCAGTTTATTCGGTTTTTTATTCAACCCTAGATGGTATAGTAGCCCAAAAAGACACACTTAAGTGTGCATACTCTATCAAAGTCTATATCATACTTGCTCATATTATAGTTACTCCAAAATAGACTTTCTACACTGCATTAGGAAATGAAAGGCTTTCTACATAACACAAAAGGTTGGCTCATCATCCGCGTAAGGTTACTCATATACAAAGTCTTCTAAGATGTCCTCAATTTCAATGGGCGTGTCATCTGAAAATAATATAGGTATTGGGGTGAATTTTTGAAAACCCAGTAAGTAGTCAAACCACCCATACCTTGTCATAAAAATACCATGTAACTAGAATTTCAAATATAAAAATGAGAACCAAGTATAGAAATGCTCAGTTTTTAGAAACAGAATAAAATTACCTAGATAATGAGATGGTGCAGTAATATTGGTGGAGATAAGTCATAAGTCTATGCCTATACATAACATTACTCATGTATCTACTTACTATCGAGCACACAACATAGAATGAGAACTACATTTCAAATAATAATATCATTTCATAATACGGATACCTATTACCCAAACATTTATTTTGGACAGCTAGTTATATGGCTGGTTTTGTAACACCCCGGTCAAGGTATCTTTATCCAAACTAACCGGATGGACGCCTATTATTGCCTCAAGTTGTCAATATCCGGATGAGGTCTAGCGTTGACCCATGCTCCAACATATCTTATGGAGTCATATGTTGTTGATTTAGTGTTAACTAAAAACATCTACACTATTAAAGTATACTCGTTGGTCAGACGGGGATCACTATATGTTGATCACACTTAACCACTAGTGCGTTGGTCAAATGTTGACACATTAAAACGATGGTATAATACATCTTCACATACTCTAGAGATCCAGGGTTAATAACCCTTATGTCAAACCCAATCTGGCATTCAATGTATACTAGGGTCCTCAAATCACGCATCAATCATGTTTAAAAATGTATTTCTGACAAGTATGTGATAAAACAACTTTTGAAATCATATAAAGTAATAAGTATGAAACATGCAATCCTATTATAGGAAATTATTCATTTTCATACAAGAGATGCAGAGGATGCAATATGACTAGTATATGAATTGCAACTCTTCCCCATTCATAATCAAAATTCACAATTCCCTATTCATAACCAAGATTCCTAGTGTAGCAACATAGATTTTAACTATATATTCATAATGGAACCATGTCACATAAAATTCATTTGAATAAATTTAAACACCCTCACATCCATCCCTAATTTGGAAAATACCTAACTTAATATCACGACAATGTCTAGGTGAGTAAGAGTACTTACTTTAATCGATATTCCTTGTTTCTTTAACTTGTTTCCTTCCTAAGTCTCGTTGATAGATGTTGATTTTCCTACTAGAAGTACTTGTATTTATTATGTGTTCTTGAGAAGTTCAATACTATCATGGGTATATGTAGGAAGGGGGTTTATTACTTAGTTATTTGACTAGGGATGCTAGTTAAAATAAATTAAGACCTAGTGAATAAAGTGGCGCCACATGGCATCAATATGGCACACGCCACAACCTCATTGCCCGGAAATTTGATTTGTGCATGGTTGTTTGATTGCAAATGGCTTCCATGCAACCATGTGCATACTCATCCAAACATAGATTTTGACACGTTCTGGGCAAGGATGCATGGACACGGACACGAAATGCCGACTCGACAATTTTCAAAAAACTATGACTCGGGAACACGTCATACTACTTTTTTAGTAAGTCATATAAATATAAATAATAATCAAATAAATTGTCTTCCTAGAGTGTTTTTTTGAAACACTATGTTGCAAGAAAAAATAAAGCAGAGAAAAAAATACAGTAGAGGAGAAAAAGAAGCAAATTAAAGAAGAAGAAGAAACAAAGATTAAGAAAAAGCATAGGCTACATCTATGCTTTAGTGACTTTTTGCCCTATTTTTCTGAAATAACAATTGAAAGGATCAACAAACATTAAATAAGTTGGTTATTTGCAAACATCTAAAAGTAGAAAATAGAAAAAATAAAAAAAATTGGTTTTCAAGTCTTGACCGTGTCCTGACAAAGTTTCGAGTGTATCGGAGGCGTGTCCAACACGGTGACCACATTGACTGTGTGTCTGACACCTACCGATACGTTGACCAAGTGTATGATACGTGTCGAGCGAGTGTCGGTGTCGGATACGTGTCAGACACGAATACGGCAAGTTTTCGAAGAGTCGGTGCTTCCTTAGTTCTGGGTATGACACCTCATGGGACATGTGTCACCCATTGATATTGACACATTCATGCGATGGATTAATGATATGAATTGCTAGTTTGAACAATGAAGAGCAAAAAGAATACTGGCAGAATATAGAAAAATCAATCACAGAGACTGAATTTAGACAAAACTATCAGAGGAAATGGTAATGTATTGAATACAGGTGATTTGAGATACCTGAAATCTCCAGAGAGCATTTGCTCAATACAATTCAAAGTTACAGACTGAATGAATCCCCTTTCCATCTGCCATCTCTTTTTATATATGAGTTCTACATTTACAGCCAACTCTTTACAGACTGTCAACAACCTGCTAATCCACTGACTGCCACCCTGTCTAACTAACTGACTGTCACTTACTGATTACAACTATTAATAACAGAATGCTGGCTGCCAACCATACTATTACACTAACAAAACACTGACAGCCTTATTAACAATAGACTGTTGACTGCCAACCATACTACTTTAACAATTTGTTGCTCCCTTACAATTCCTGATCTTTATTCTGGAGCAAACTTCTTACCTTCATTGCTCTGCTTACTTCTGCGCCTTTGATATGTCTTGTAAACTGCTAATGATGAATGTCTGGTCCTATCAATTCCCTCCCCCAAAACACGCACCTTGTCCTCAAGGTGAAATTGAGGAAAGTAAAGTTTAAGTAGCTCACAATCCTCCCAAGTTGCTTCAAATTCTGGCAAACCTTGCCACTTTATTAACACTTCCTGAGGCAATTTGTTATGCAGTAAGGGAGATCGGACAGCCAACACTTTCTCTGGAACTACAAGCAATTCCAACTCAGAGCTTAACTGGGGAGGCAGGATTGAAGAAGAAATGCCATCACCAATTGCTTTTCGTAACTGGGAGACATGAAAAACAGGATGAATATGTGAATCTTCCGGCAATGCCAATTTATAAGCTACCTGACCCACCATGTGAATAACCTCATACGGACCATAATACCGTGCAACCAATTTCTGATTACCGCGCTTCACTAGGGACTGTTGGCGATACGGCCTCAGTTTTAAAAACACCCGGTCACCCACCGAGAATTCAACTTCCCTCCTAGACAAATCAGCTTGTCTTTTCATCCGTTGCTGTGCACGAATTAAATGCATCTTCAAGTCATCCAAAACGGCATCTCTGTCCAGTAACAGTTGTTCCACAGATGACACCCTCGTACTCATGGAATCAATTTTCAACAGCTTTGGAGGATCTTTGCCATAAAGAACCTTAAAAGGGGAGCAACCAAGGGAAGAATGCGTGGTGGTATTGTACCAATATTCCGCCCACATTAACCATTTCATCCACTACTTGGGTTTACTAGAAGCAAAACAACGCAAATAAGTTTCTAAACAACGGTTAATCACCTCAGACTGCTCATCGGTTTGGGGGTGATATGCGGTACTTTGCTTGAGTAGAGTCCCTTGTAAACGAAATATCTCCCTCCAAAACTGGCTAAGAAAAATTCTGTCCCTGTCTGTTATGATTGAAAGAGGCACCCCATGAAGCCTGACCACTTCCTGAATGAAACTTTAGCCACTACTTCAGCCGTAAAAGGATGTCGAAGTCCAATGAAATGGTTGTATTTGCTCAAACGGTCCACCACCACCAGTACTGTATCCACTCCATTTGATTTAGGCAACCCCTCCACAAAATCCATTGTAATTTCCTCCCAGACCTGAGTGGGTAAAGGAATTGGTTGTAACAACCCAGCAGAAGACGTTGCCACATACTTATTTCTCTGACAGACTTCACATTCAGCCACTCGTCAAGCAATTTCAGATTTCATTCCCACCCAATATACTTCCCGGGCCATCCGTTGATAGGTTTTAGTTTCCCCCGAGTGACCCCCCATAGGAGAGCTATGAAACTCCTCAAAAATGATAGGAAGAAAGGAAGAGGTACGAGATAGAACTAACCTGTCATTGTAAAAGTGCAGTCCTTGTCGCACTTCAAACCCCTTATAGGCTGAGCTATCAGCCTGCAATGCATCTCGGATTTGCCGAATATGTTCATCCGCTTCAAGCTCTTGTTTCAACTTATCCCAATCTCGCCACTGAGGTAATAATAGTGTCGAACATACCAACTCTGGATCTAACCGAACCCTTGATAAAGCATCAGCCGCAGTATTTGTTTTGCCCACCTTATATTGGATTTCGAAATTGTAACACATAAGCTTGGTGATCCATTTCTGGTAGTCCACCCGAATCACCCTTTGTTCCAACAAAAATTTTAAGCTCTGCTGATCAGTACGGACTATAAATTTTCTTCCAAGCAAATACGGCCTCCATTTTGCGATGGCGAACACAATGGCCATTAACTCTTTTTCATAAATTGACTTCTGTCTCGCTTGCTGCCCCAACACCTGACTGAAATATGCAATGGGTCGTTGATCCTGCATTAATACTGCCCCCAACCCATACCCCGACGCATCGGTCTCTATTACGAATTCCTTAGAAAAATCCGGCATAGCCAAGACTGGAACCTCTGTCATCTGACATTTCAAGGCCTGAAATGCTGCTTCAGCTTCCGAACTCCACCTAAAACTATTTTTATTTAATAACTGGATCAGTGGCCATGCCACCGTGCTATACCCCCGAACAAATTTCCGATAATAACCCGTCAACCCTAAGAATCCTCTCAAATCAGTGACGTTCTTCGGTGTTGGCCAAGCAATCATAGCTGAAATCTTGGATTGGTCAACCGAAACTCCTTGATTAGAAATGACATGCCCAAGATACGCCAACTCCTGTTTACCAAACTCGCATTTTTTTTTGTTGGCGTACAATTGGTGCCTCTCTAACAATGCTAATACTGTGGCCAGGTGCTCCAAATGATCTTCGAACCTTGTACTGTAAATGAGAATATCATCGAAAAAAATGAGAACGGACTTACGCAAATACGGCTTGAAGATCTCGTTCATTAAAGCCTGGAAGGTTGTCGGAGCGTTCGTTAACCCAAACGGCATGACCAAAAACTCGTAATGACCTTCGTGGGTGCGGAACGCGGTCTTGCTTTCATCGCCCTCGGTTATTCGAATCTGATGATATCCCGATTTTAAATCCAACTTAGAGAACCAACTAGCCCCATGTAACTCGTCAAGCAACTCATCGATGACTGGTATAGGAAATCTATCAGGCATAGTTTCCTTATTCAAAGCCCGATAATCGACGCAAAACCGCCAACTCCCATCTTTCTTCTTTACTAACAGTACCGGACTTGAGAACAGGCTTTTGCTGGGTCGGATAATGCCTGATGCCATCATCTCCCGAACCAATCTCTCGATCTCATCTTTCTGGAATTGTGGATATCGGTATGGTCTTACATTAACAGGAGGAACCCCTTCTTTCAAACAGATCGCATGTTCATGCCCCCTTATTGGTGGTAACCCTGAACTGCTATCAAACACTACCTGAAATTTCTCCAAAACCTTACCAATTTCTTCCCTGCCAACACTGTTATCTTCACTAGAATCATCTTAGGTGCCCAATTCAATCAATATCCCCTGCTTTTCCTGGCAAATAGACTTCCACATTGCTCTTAGAGACACCAAGGATCTCCCCAAGGTTGGATATCCTCTCAGAGTTTTGGTGACTCCCTCAATTTCAAACCTCATGATTTGGGACTTCCAATTTGTGTGAGTTACCCCCAGGGTTGCCAGCCACTTGATTCCCAGAATAACGTCTGAGCTTCCCAGATTCAATGGTAAAAAATCCTCCACGACCACGATCTCTGAAAGTTTCAGCGCTACTGACTTACACACCCCTTGTCCCTTCACTGTTTCTCCAGTCCTCATAGTCACCCCATAAGAACCGGTCGGATTTATCTTTAGCCCAACCTTCGCCACCAAGCTACTGGTAATAAAATTGTGCGTTGCCTCGCTATCCACCAGGACAACCACTTCCTGATCCTCGATCTGCCCTCTGAGCCGCAAGGTTTTGGGTGTAGTCCAACCCACCACCGAATTCAAGGAGATCTCCACTCTACCATCAACCTCAGCTGCTTCCAATTCAACCCCCTGATCATCATCATTCTCGCCATCTTCATCCTCCAAGATCTCCTCCTCTTGAGAGATCATTACGCTGAGTTCCTTCCTCTTACATCGATGACCTGGCCCAGATTTCTCGTCACATAGAAAGCACAATCCCTTCTCCCGCTTCTGCCTTAATTCCTCTTCACTGAGCCTTCGAAAACCCCTTTTTCCCCAATCGGTTTCTCCTCTTCTTGCGATGGAATCGCCTCCATGTAGCGATGCCCTCTCTGTTTCAAGGAGTTTGGGATGTTCTTGAGCCCTAATTCGTCCAGAAAATGGGCTTGGGCCGAACCCTCCCCTATTAAAACCCAACAGTTGTTGTTTTTCCTCTATGCGTTGGGCTGAAATCATAGCCCGGCCCAACGATTGCGGTTCCATAATCCGGATTTCAGCTCGAATTTGTGGCTTCAACCCATTAACAAATTTTCTCAAGTAAATCTCCTCGGACAGATGATCTAACGGAGATGCGAGGTTAATGAATTTGCGTCGATAATCATTTACACTCCCTTCTTGTTTGAGTGCCAAAAATTGCTCGTATAAAGTTCCATCGGTTGTTGTTCGGAATTGTAACAAAAGCAATTTTTTTAACTCCTCCCATAACAAGATCGGTCTCCGTTTGTGTTCCCATTGATACCATATCAATGCATCCCCTTCAAACCCTATCGCCGCAGCCTCCAACATCTCTTCATTAGTGTAATGTTGTAATTGAAAAAAACGTTCCGCTTTCAATATCCATCCATCCGGATTAATCCCATCAAAAATTGGCATTTCTAATCTTCGAAATCTGTTTTCCGGTCTGTGGCCATGGGTACCACCTTTTTCTTCCATCATAGATGCTTTGGGTCTTAAAATCATACCTTCGTTTTCCTTGGGATGATCTGACGAACGAGTCATCTTTGAAGATTCTTCATACAACTTTGTTAAATGTTCTAATTTCTGCACAATAGTATTCAGATCTCCCTTGATCGAAACATTTTTCTGCTGCACTATTTCAACCAATCCTTCTAACAATTCAAATCTTGCTGTCACATTAGCAGTATTTACCTGATTTACTGGTTTCCCTGTCATTTTGGATCACTGCTCTGATACCAATTTGATATGAATTGCTAGTTTGAACAATGAAGAGCAGAAAGAATACTGGCAGAATATAGAAAAATCAATCACAGAGACTGAATTTAGACAGAACTATCAGAGGAAATGGTAATGTATTGAATACAGGTGATTTGAGATACCTGAAATCTCTAGAGAGCATTTGCTCAATACAATTCAAAGTTACAGACTGGATGAATCCCCTTTCCATCTGCCATCTCTTTTTATATATGAGTTCTACATTTACAACCAACTGTTTACAGACTGTCAACAACCTGCTAATCCACTGACTGCCACCCTGTCTAACTAACTGACTGTCACTTACTGATTACAACTATTAATAACAGAATGATGGCTGCCAGCCATACTATTACACTAACAAAACACTGACAGCCTTATTAACAACAGACTGTTGACTGCCAACCATACTACTTTAACAATTTGTTGCTCCCTTACAATTCCTGATCTTTATTCTGAAGCAAACTTCTGACCTTCATTGCTCTGCTTACTTCTGCGCCTTTGATATGTCTTGTAAACTGCTGATGATGAATGTCTGGTCCTATCAATTAACATGATTAATCTCGAGATATAACTATCTCCTAGGTTTATAATCTTAACTATTTCCATAGTCGGTCAACCTAATCGTTTCTCCATCCAGCGGTCCAAATTTTTTATTGCTCTATCTATATCAAATGTCTATATAACAATGTAACTTCTATATGGATATTGATCTATTCAATGAAGTCTACAATTGGACGGTTAAGATTGTCAAAGAAACGAAACGAATCACGAGGATTTTTTAATATTATATATATCTCGATAAAATAAAAATGTGTCTAGTTGTCTAACGGAATTACTAAATACTTGTTTTTGCTTGTACTACAAGTAGGAAACTTAGGGCATCACACAAACCCCTACTATATAATGATCACACCTAAATCTAATAGGCCCTTTAACATTTACACATACTAGACCTCTAAAACCTAATAAAAAAATGTTTTGTGAAGCATAGCTAGGGTCATTTTCTCAAGAAAAAGAAAACAAAAATGATGTTTACTATGGAATCTGTACATAAAAAAATGCAGGACTCTGTTTGCTAAATTAGTACTATATATAAGTAGACTGGATTGTCTCATACTGTCTGATCGTGACATTCATGCAAGTATGCGTCCTTTCCACGTTGGAGAAAGTACCATAACACTAAGAAATGATACTTAGACAATTAGGGGGGAAATTGTGTTTGCAGTACTACATTGCAGTTTGTTAGTTAGTTGCAAAGGCAGGACCTTGTCCCAGTCTCAGCTTTATGGTTTAGTCTGCAAAACCTTGCCACTGCAGTCAATAGTGAACGGTTTGTACTCAATACACTGCTTCTGCTACTACTTGTGCATTGATGAAATAACACATATTCTAGTTTGTGTAGTAATGCTCTGCCCTGATCAGATCAATCATCAATGCCGATAACTAATTCAATGACAAAGGTTCCCTTTTCGGTTCTAGAGTCCTAATTCTTTAACTACATTACAAGTTCATCTTCAAAACTATTCGTCCCGAACCCGTTTGGGATGGGACGAGGTCGGGATGAGGTTTTTCTCATCCCGTCCCGTCCCGATCCCGTATGAACGGGATGGGATAGGGATGGGTATATCTCGTCCCATCCCGTCCCGTGCCCACCCCTAGACTAAACCATAAAGCCGAGACTGGGACAAGGTCCTGCCTTTGCAACTAACTAACAAACTGCGATGTAGTACTGCAAACACAATTTCTTCCCTAACTGTATCATTTCTTAGTGTTATAGTACTTTCTCCAACGTGGAAAGGACACATGCTTGCATGAATGTCACGATCAGACAGTATGAGACAATCCAGTCTACTTATGTGTAGTACTAATTTAGCAAACAGTGTCCTACATTTTTTTTATGTACAGATTCCATAGTAAACATCGATCGAAAGCACATACTTCTGAGTGTTTTTAAGTCTACAAAAAGAGACAATAGAAGTTGCATTCTAGTACTAAATTAATACACTGTTTACCAAAGAAAATGTCGATAATAACAGCTCAAAATAAACCAAAATATGTTCACTCTTCACCGTCTAAATTAAGTTACATGTCGAAGAATGTACACAATCAGAGACAAACAACCAAATCTTCTCCCGTTTTCTGGTGAAGAACACTAGGTCAGCTGTTGAGTATTTTCCATAAAGACATGTTGTCGTACACGACGTGAATGAGGCTTTAATGTCTTCTTATAGGCTGAAACAAATTTGTTTTACTTTGGATTTGTCCTGTTCAAACCTCCTATGAATGTTATTCTCACTTGGTGTTTTTTTGTTAAGGTAGACAGATTTGGCTGACGGGATCATAATTATTCGATTATACAAACCACACAAGCAGAACCATCTCGTTAGTTGGCAGGGAAAGAGAGTGCTGACATTTCATATACGTCCATATGGCTCTTGAAATCATCGACTCATTTTGTAATTCTACTAACAGGGTGGGACATGGAAACAAAATAAGCTAGGAACAAATGATCAGTTGCTCTATATACATATACACATGAAAGGGTTCTTTAGAGTTTGGAATCAAGTGATTTTGGAATAACAAATTGTTGTTTGGCTAACAACGATAAGTCTGACCTAGTTTTTGTTTTATCATTGAAGAATGGGTCTTGCATGCAGTTATGCAACAGCAACCGGATTCTTGTCATCATGGCTCACCCTCTATGACTTGTCGTGAGTTTGTGTTAGGAACCCAGTTCTAGTACGTTACTATGTTGGTAACAAGTCCTAATTCATAAGAAGTCCTAATTCATAAAGAGTCCTGTTTAGGTAAGACAGTAGGCAAGAGTCCTAATTTAGTTAAAATAGGTAAGTCAGTAGGAGAGTCCTAATTTAGCATTACTTAGATATTAGGAAGAGTCTGGTTAGGAATCTAGGAAGTAGAATTTCCTATAAAGTCTATCAATTGTAATCAGAAGTTTTAGCAATCAAATAGTTTTTTTTTATCTTTGGTGGCTGATCTCCAATCAAAAGATCGATTATTTTAGTTTTCAGTATTGGAACCTATCATCTGGTATCAGAGCATCGATTCTGCCCTACCCATCCCTTCCAAAAAAAAATTTCCACCCAAACATTCACCATGACTGTCAAAGAACTCGAAGAACAGGTTGCTGCCATTAACTCCCAACTGGGAGCTATGACTTCACATATACACACCCTTCTCCAAGATCGCCAAACTCAATCACAAACAAATGCCCAGATATTGCAAACTCTTCAGTCTCTTCAATCTGCTGGGTCCTCCCATTCTGAAACTTTTCACCATCACAATCCGCCAGGCGGCAATCTACAAGGTCGACCCCTTCGCATTGACTTTCCTCGGTTTGATGGCGGCGATCCCGAAGGTTGGCTTTTTCAGGCCGAACAATTTTTTGAGCTCAACCAGGTTGCGGTCAATCAGAAAGTCACCTTGGCTGCCATCCACTTGAAGGGCGATGCCATTGCTTGGTATCGCTGGATCAGACAATCTATTGGCGACCTTTCTTGGGAACAATTCTCCAAGGCCATATGTTCCCGATTTGGTTCCCGCAAGCACATTGATCCATGCAGCTCCCTTTCAAAATTGACTCAGACAGGCACGGTTCGTGAGTTTATCACGGCCTTTGAAAACCTCATCAACTTAGTTCCTGGTTTGCTTGAACCTCATCAAGTAAGTATGTTCCTTTCAGGCTTACGAGCTGATATCCAATCTGGTGTGCGCTTGCTTAAGCCTGCGAGTCTGACCCAGGCCTTTGAATTGGCTCTATGCCAAGAAGATGCTCTCATTGCCACTGCAGCTTTTTCTTCATCTAAAGGGGTCTACCGCCAGCCTTCGCGCCCTGTGGTTCTTCCTCCTAATAATAAACCCCCTGCCCCTACGCCCGCCTTGCCTGTTGGCGTGAAGCGCTTAACTTGGGCTGAACAACGCGAAAGGCGCGAAAAAGGGTTATGTTTCAATTGTGACGAGACTTTTAAACCAGGCCATCGCTGCGTTAGGCCGCAGCTGCTACTACTGGACGCTGCCCTGTCCGAGTGCTCGCTGGATGACAGCGCCTCTCTTGCTGATGACGACCCTGCCATGGAGATCTCCCTCCATGCTCTCATGGGCTCGACCAGGCCCGAAACAATGCGCGTCATTGGCACCTTGAAGAATCGGCAGATTTCAGTCCTCATCGACTCTGGTTCCACGCACAATTTTCTTCATCCGCGTATTGCGAAACAATGCGGTATTCCCATCGAGTTTGCCAAGGACTTTCGGGTCATGGTCGCTGATGGGGGCTATTTGTCAAGTCGTGGTTCTTGTCGGAATCTCGCAATGACCATTCAAGGCTTCGAACTATGCGCTGATTTCTCCCTACTTGTTGTCTCAGGTTGCGATGCGGTGTTAGGTACTCAGTGGCTTCGCACATTGGGTCGCATTGTGTGGGACTTTAGCCAATTGGTCATGCAGTTCACTGTCTCTGACCATGTTTATACACTGGTAGGCAACAACTCCCCAATGGTTGCAGTTATGGACTGCGAGCAGATGGCTCGCGCATTGCGTCGCGAACAAAAAGGTATCCTCGTCCACATTAAGGCCCTTGGCGACCAGCCTGGACCACTTGTCCATGCTACTTGTGCGCAGCTTGCAACGCAGGAGGTGAACCTGCCCAGGACGTGCAGAACAAGGGAGCAGAACAGGGTGCACCACGCCCAGTTCGCTGTCTCTCAGCTTCTTTCCAGTTTCTCCGACGTCTTTGGCCTTCCTACGTCGCTTCCACCTACTAGGGAACATGATCATCGCATTCCACTTCTGCCCGGCGCTGCCCCGGTTAATGTTCGGCCATACCGTTACCCCCATTTTCAAAAGGCTGAAATTGAGAAAATGGCTGACGAATTGCGGACTGCTGGTCTTATACGCCCAAGTCTGAGCCCGTTCTCTTCTCCGGTGCTACTAGTAAAAAAAAGGACGGCTCCTGGCGTATGTGTATTGACTATCGCGCACTCAATAAAATCACTGTCAAGGCTCGCTTTCCTATCCCAGTCGTGGATGAGCTACTCGACGAATTAAATGGCGCGACCATCTTTTCTAAGCTCGACCTTCGCTCCGGCTATCATCAAATCCGAGTCCACGACGACGATATTTCCAAAACGGCGTTTCGGACTCACGATGGCCACTATGAGTTCTTGGTAATGTCGTTCGGCTTGTCCAATGCCCCGGCTACTTTTCAGAGTCTAATGAACGATCTCTTTCGCCCGTTTCTCAGCCGGTTTGTCTTGGTATTCTTCGACGATATTCTGATCTACAGTGCTAATCTTGATGATCACCTGCATCATTTGTCTATGGTTCTTGGGCTCCTGCGAGCCAACAGTTTGTATGCCAAGGAATCTAAGTGCTCCTTTGCACAATCCTCCATTGCTTACCTTGGGCACATCATTTCAGCTGCGGGCGTCTCTGTTGATAACGATAAAATTAATTCTATCACAAATTGGCCGTTTCCATCTTCTATTAAAGATCTTCGCGGATTCCTAGGATTGACCGGCTACTATCGCAAATTCGTTCGTGATTATGGACGAATCAGCGCCCCTTTGACTCAACTCCTTAAGAAGGATTCTTTTCAGTGGACTGCGGATGCCACTATGGCCTTTGACAGGTTGAAACAGGCGTTAACCACCACTCCCGTGCTCGCCTTACCAAACTTCTCCTTGCCATTTTGTATTGAAACCGACGCTTCTGGCCATGGCATCGGTGCCGTTCTTATGCAGCAAGGACGTCCCCTTGCTTATTTCAGCAAGGCCCTTTCTGGCAAGCACTTAAGCCTATCGGTTTATGATAAAGAAATGCTGGCCATCATCGCCGCCGTTCACAAATGGCGTCCCTATCTCTTGGGCAGACATTTCACTATTTTTACTGATCACCGCAGTCTCAAGTATTTCCTGGAGCAGCGCCTGTCTTCTCTCGAACAACAAAAATGGGTTACAAAACTGCTGGGATATGATTATGAGATCGTCCACCGCTCTGGCTCTAGTAATCGGGTCGCTGATGCTCTTTCTCGCGTCCCCGACGCTGCCTCCTTGCTCGCCATTTCGTCTCCGACCTTTGCTAGTCTTGCCGAAATCTGCCAGGAGTGTCATTTTGATCCAGCTCTGCGCAAGGTTATTTCTGCCTTATCACAGGACCCTGCCGCGCACCCTCATTACTCTTACGCGCAAGGGATTCTGCGCTATAAAGGACGTATTGTCGTCTCGCCCTCCTCCCCATGGTGTGCTAAGCTCTTGTACGAGTTCCATTCCTCGCCAACCGGGGGCCATTCTGGTTTCCTGCGCACTTACAAACGGCTTCAACATAACTTCTATTGGCCAGGTATGAAGGGTGCGATCAAGGAGTTTATTGCCCATTGCGATATTTGCCAACGCAACAAGGCGGAGGCCATCGCTCCTCCTGGCCTGCTTCATCCTCTGCCTATTCCTGATGATGTTTGGCTCGATATTTCCTTCGACTTCATTGACGGCCTGCCCGTTTCGAATGGGAAGTCTGTGATCCTCGTGGTTGTGGATCGCCTGTCTAAATATGCCCATTTCAGCGCCATTGCTCACCCATATACCGCTGCTTCTGTCGCCGAGACCTTTATCCGCGACATTGTTCGGCTTCATGGCATGCCAAGGTCGATTGTTAGTGATCGCGACCCTGTTTTCATTGGCAACTTCTGGGAATCATTGTTTGAATTGCAGGGAACACAACTGTGCCGCAGCTCCGCTTATCATCCTCAATCCGACGGGCAAACCGAGGTCACCAATCGCACGCTGGAATGTTATCTACGCTGCTTCGCTGGTCACCGCCCTTCCAGTTGGGTGCCTTGCCTGCCGTGGGCTGAATGGTGGTATAATACAACCTACCATTCTGCCATTAAGATGACTCCTTTTCAGGCCGTTTATAGTCGACCGCCTCCCTCCATTTCAGCTTATGTCCCTGGTTCTACTGCCGACCATGCTGTCGACGTCTCGCTCCGTGATCGTGATCGTACTCTTCGCATTTTAAAGGATAACTTGGTTGCTGCCCAGGCTAGAATGAAGCTTTTTGCTGATGGCAAACGTACGGAACGCCAATTTGAGCTTAACGATTGGGTATTTCTGCGTCTCCAGCCATACCGTCAGTCCACTGCCTCCTCTCAGCAGTTCTCCAAGCTCTCTCCTCGCTTTCATGGCCCTTTTCGTATCATTGAAAGGATCAATTCGGTGGCTTATAAATTGGACCTTCCTGCAGGTTGCCGCATCCACCCGGTGTTTCATGTTTCAGCCTTAAAAAAGCAGTTAGGCGTGGGTACTATCGTCTCCAACAATCTCCCTACTCATTCCGATGTTGCGGAGTGGATTCCGAAAAAATTACTGGACCGCGGCCTCATCAACCGTCATAATCAACCTGTTACTCGCTGGCTTATCAAGTGGCAAGGTCACCCTGTTGAGGAAGCCACTTGGGAAGACTATGAGGATATTCGCTGCCGGTTTCCTACTTTTCAGGCTTGAGGACAAGCCGTTTTTCAAGGGGCGCGGGATGTTAGGAACCCAGTTCTAGTACGTTACTATGTTGGTAACAAGTCCTAATTCATAAGAAGTCCTAATTCATAAAGAGTCCTGTTTAGGTAAGACAGTAGGCAAGAGTCCTAATTTAGTTAAAATAGGTAAGTCAGTAGGAGAGTCCTAATTTAGCATTACTTAGATATTAGGAAGAGTCTGGTTAGGAATCTAGGAAGTAGAATTTCCTATAAAGTCTATCAATTGTAATCAGAAGTTTTAGCAATCAAATAGTTTTTTTTTATCTTTGGTGGCTGATCTCCAATCAAAAGATCGATTATTTTAGTTTTCAGTATTGGAACCTATCAGTTTGTGGTCTCTTTGCATGTGGTTATTTGGCCTCTTGCATTCACTTCTGCAGCTCCACTTCAATCTGTTATTGATGTTCTCTACGGATTGCTTTGTCTCTTTCTATTGACCGAACTAACAGTGCAAATCATATAGTTAGAAAAGTTCCCCCCATTTTTGTTTTCTTTTTCTTGAGAAAATGACCCTAGCTATGCTTCACAAAACATTTTTTTTATTAGGTTTTAGAGGTCTAGTATGTGTAAATGTTAAAGGGCCTATTAGATTTAGGTGTGATCATTATATAGTAGGGGTTTGTGTGATGCCCTAAGTTTCCTACTTGTAGTACAAGCAAAAACAAGTATTTAGTAATTCCGTTAGACAACTAGACACATTTTTATTTTATCGAGATATATATAATATTAAAAATCCTCGTGATTCATTTCGTTTCTTTGAAAATCTTAACCGTCCAATTGTAGACTTCATTCAATAGATCAATATCCATATAGAAGTTACATTGTTATATAGACATTTGATATAGATAGAGCAATAAAAATTTGGACTGCTGGATGGAGAAACGATTAGGTTGACCAACTATGGAAATAGTTAAGATTATAAACATAGGAGATAGTTATATCTCGAGATTAATCATGTTAATCCATCGCACGGTATGAGACAATCCAGTCTAATTATATATGGTACTAATTTAATAAACAGTGTCCTACATTCTTTTATGTACAGATTCCATAGTAAACATCCATCGAAAGCACATACTTCTTAGTGTTTTTAAGTCTACAAAAAGAGACAATAGAAGTTGCATTGTAGGACTAAATTAATACAACAAAGGCGAAATTAATAGTACCAAGCAACATTATGTTCCTGTGCTTTGAACGGAAAAATCTTCAAAGTCGGATGTGGGTGTGAGTGGAACAAAAAACAGCAAAGGCGAGGAAATTCCGGAGGGAGTCGTGGAGAACAAGCCGGGGGCAACTGATCCAGTAAAGGTGGTTTTGTCCAACACCTTTGAGGCTCTAATGGAGAATACTGAGGAGGAGGAGAATGCTCCAGCGGATCTTCAAACAAATGGTCAGAAATTACAGCATGCTCAAACCGGGGTCAAATCCGACTCTACGGAGGAATGGCTACTAGAGGCGGGATATACAACTTCAGAGATTGAACAGGTCCTTGGACATCACCCAACGCTGACTCCAAATGACAAGGATGTCAATCCGGAATCAAATAGTACCATGTCTAATCATGCGGAGGCGTCGCAAAATGTTAGTGAAATTCAGGTTGGGCAGCTAGTTTCAGGCGTGAAAAAGGTGTCTGGGCACTCGGTGATGTCTCAGTCAGGTGTGCCAATGCACAAATCCGAGGAAACGCAGCCTCAAACCGCACATAATGGGCTGTCTCAGCAAGCCAACAGCACCGAAACAGGGGAGTTTCCGGACTCTGCCTGCGCCCTGTTTCAGTACAGCAGAGGCGGTTCCAGGAACTGCAGCAGCTGGAATTCTTTCTCCTGTCCGCGAAATAGATCATTCTCCTCGAACTAGTTCGATTAAGAAGCCGTCTAGTGCTGCTGTTACACAGGAATTACGGGTTGACTTACAGGTACCAATTGCTGCGATCCAGACAGCAGGTGCTGAAACAGATCAGCACGCAGTGATTGGGTTGTTGGATGATTGCGCGCTGCCGGCTGACATTAGCAAACTGATTAAGGTAGGCGTTTCATTGCGGAAAAAGAAGAAAAAAATGAATGTCAATACACTTGAAAGCGCCACAGATAGTGATGAGGCGGCGTCGGACTGGGATATGGGGCCGGGTACACTAGCTATCAAGGATTTAGATTTGGGGGCACTTTCTAATGCGGAGCGAAAGAAAAACGTCAAAGCTGTGATTCCTTCAGGCACTCGTCGTAAGACTAAGAAGGGTTTGTCTTCCTCCCGCGTTTAATATGATTGAAAACTTTATGTTTTGGAATGCTCGCGGCGTTGGTAATAGGGCCACGAGAAGGAGGTTACAAAAGTTGGTTATGGAACACAATGTCTGAATTCTTATGATTGCGGAGCCTATGATTGATGCTAGCAGATACATGGAGATTGGGAACAAAGTCAAACTGGGAGGTTTTGCATCTAATGACAGTGTTGGTGGCAAGATTTGGATTATGTGGGATACATCTCTTGTTTTCTCGGTGGTGGACATGTCGGACAAGATTATTCACTGCCAGGTAACAGATTCTTCTTCCAGAGTTTTTTTAATTTCTTTTGTTTATGCTAAATGCTCTGTGGATGAAAGAAAAGATTTATGGTCCAATATGGTTACTTTTACGGCTCAAACCGATTCCCCTTGGATGGTCGGTGGGGACTTCAATAATCTACACTCGGGGGAAAAAGTTGGAGGAATTGCACCTTCCCTGGCTAGCATGGTTCACTTCTTCGATTGTATTGAAACATGTGGCTTAATTGATTGTGGTTATTCGGGTCCTCGACCCACCTGGTGCAATAATAGGCGAGGACACGAGCGCATTTGGGCTAGACTTGACCGGATCTTTGTCAATTCGGCTCGGCTGACGGTTCCGGATAATCCCAAAGTTGAACATCTCAACCGTACTTTTTCTGATCATTCTCCTCTGCTGACATCCATGCCCTCTCAACCAAGGATTGGTTATGCACCTTTTAGATTCCTGGACATGTGGACTACACACCCGGAGTTTATTGATCTAGTTAAGGGAATCTGGTTGACAGATGTGGTTGTCCCCGTGATCAAGAAAATATTGTCGCAGGCAAGTGAATTTAGTGATGTTATCACTCCGCAAGATTTTTACGTCTTTATCAAATTGTCTCTTAACCATCGAAAAAAACATTTGAAGAGTATGAGAGACCTCTTTCTTATCAACAAGTAAGTAAATCCATACAACACGGGAAAAATCATCAACAATGGTCAAAAAATAAGAAGCACCACAAGAGGAAGTTGTTCTATAAGGTCCCCAAAAATAAGTGTGAATAAGTTCAAAAATAATCGAAGCTTTATGTTCACTAACAGGAAACTTATCTCTACTTTGCTTTGCCCTCTGACAAACATCACAATTTTTATTCAAGCGATTTTTCGTTTCACTAAAACTTACTTCGGGAACTAACTTTGTTACTTGTAGAGATGGATGACCTAGTCGCTGGTGCCATAGATCAATAGATACCACATTATTGGCCTTTATTGCGTGAACCTGTGGCAGCCCCTGGAAGTAATAGAGTCCATCGCGTCGTTCACTCGCACCAATCAGCATCCTCAAAGTGCGGTCTTGTATAACACACAGATCATTAGTGAATTGGACAAAACAGTTATAGTGATCAGTCAACTGCGACACAGAAATTAAATTGCAAGTTAGCCCTGACACATAAAGAACATTTTTCAAACAGAAATTTCTTTCAAGAGTGGTCGTCCCCTCTTTAGTGGCGATAACACTACTCCCATCTAGCAATCCCACGGGACATTGAGCAATCGCCCTTAAGTCACGGAGATCCCCGATCATGCCAGTCATGTGATTCGAGGTTCCCGTGTCAATAATCCAAGATTTACCAGTCATCTTATCGGTCGTTGCGGATTTTGACCCGCCCAGCATTTGGAGAAGTGTCTGCCACTAATCGATATTCATCCCAGGTAGTGGAGATGTATCGGTCACTTCTGCCCCAGCAGAACCTGTCTGAGCAACGTTGGCACGATGCGTACCCTTGGTTCCTCGACCACGACCTCGAAGACTTGACTGCCTTCTACCGCGACCAGCACCAGCACCTTTCCCATCGCTTCGGGGTCGGTCACCCCACCACTCTGGATATCCGTGCAAGGCAAAACAATTGTTAGATTCATGCCCTGTTCCTTTACAGTGGGAACACACCGTACTAGATTTATCCTTTTCGTCAAGACGGTTTCGTGTGGCGAGGGCTATAATTTCCCTGCGTTCTTCCTTGTCGCGAGCGATGTTATTTACTCGCTCCTCTTGAATGAGAATTGAGTATACCTTGTTCATGTTTGGGAATGGATCTTGAGCCAATATATTGGATCTCACTGTTCCATACAAGTTGTCATCCAAACCCATAAGAAATAAATGTAATTTTTCTTCCTCCCATTTTTTCTCCAGAATCGAAGCGAGATTGCATGCATGTACACTTCCCGCACTTGCAAATCGGTAGTTGTTCGAAATTACCTAGCTCATCCCAAAGTTGCTTGAGTCGCCCATAGTAGTCCATTATGGTCAACCCCTTCTGTTTGCAATCTGCAAGATCTGATTTCAGTTGTTGAATCCGTGGTCCGTTAGTAATGGAGAATCGATCCTTGGTATCATTCCAGAGATCCTGCGCTATTTCCACATGAGAGATAGTGGAGCGTAGCGTAGGTTCGATGGTATTTCGGATCCAGGACACCAAAAGCGAGTTGATAGTCCACCAGTCTTCGAGGTCTTGTGACTGCTCGCCAGGTTGTGTGATAGTTCCGTCAATGAACCCGAATTTCTTCCGGGCCCTCAAGGCCGTTCGAAACGAACGAGCCCATTGATATACACATAATTATTACAAATTATGACCTTATTATATATGTTAGTGCTTCAATTAATATATTTTATTCTAATTATTTCAATTTTTATGTTTTTGTAGGAATCTGCGTGCGTGAACGATAAAATCGCATTAAGGCGACAAATTTGAGAAAATGATTAATTTGTCGATTCTAGCGGTGGTACAAAAGAATGGTTCACACATCTAAGCCTAACCCGAATAAGCATGGTCCACTTACTTTAGCCAAGCCCAAGCCCAAAAAGCTAGAATCCTAAGCCCAGCCTAACAAGGAAATAGGGGAACCCTATTTAGGTTTCTCTCTTGCCTTCTCTTTGGAGACTTTTCTCTTCCACGTTTTTGGGTTTTCCTCTCTTTTCCAGCCACCATCTCCACCTCCACCAAGGTAGAGCCCTGCCTCTCTCGCCACTGACCAGCCACCGTCCTCGCCACTAACCAGCCACCGTCCTCGCCCTGTTTCACCTCCCTGTTTCACGCTACAAACCTCACCTCGCCACAGTCCTCTCTGTCCAGAACACAGCCGCCACCACCATCTCCCTCCATCTCTCTCACCGCCACCATCACTCGAACACCATCGCCACCACCGCGCGCACACTACTGCTGCGAAACAGGGAGCACCTCCCTGTTTCTCTCCCTCGCAGCCGCCCTCCTTCCTCTTTCTCTTCTCCACGGTTTCTCCCTCCTCCACGCCTCTCTCTTTTAGAGCCACCACCACCGCGACAGACGCGCTAACACCGCGAAACAGGGAGAGCACCTCCCTAATTCACCTCCCTGTTTCTCGTCCTCCTTCGCGATTTTTGTTGTCATCCCTGTTCCCTCACCCTCTTTATTTGTTCTATCAGGTACAGGACCGATCGGGAGGAGAGGAAGCTCGCGAGGAGCGGAGAACAGCGGCGGAGCTGGTCGCGTCGCACTGGTGAAGACGAAGGAGCTGCAGAGCGAATTTCGCGCGGGAAATTCTGTTTTTTTTTTGTTTTGAAAAACTGTTTTGGCTATTGACACCCCAAGAATCTGTAAGAGCCACCACAGAGCCTATTTAGCTCTTTTTCTCGGGATTCGTGCACGTACAGGAAGTGATGGATTCCCCCTCCAGTGATGCTGTGACCACCAGTACCATGAGTCACTAAACCCCATGCAAGGTGAAGATGTGAACTCTAGATGTAACGCACTAAATTAGCATTTGATTCGCTTTAAGTTTTCACGATGAATAATGATGTTTAATGATTATCACATTTATTTAATATAGAAATTTATGTTATTTCAGTGAGAAGGATTTATAGATTTCTTTGTAGATTATTTTTATTCGGTGATTATCTTTTCTTCTCCATATAAGCTTAGTCACGTTTTTCTTATGTGTGGAATGTTTAAGAATTAATTGATTCCGGTAGGTTAGTTATATGTGATCGTCATTTATTACGGTATTGTCTCCGGATATATCGTAAGTTCAGGATATCACATATGACAAACCTTTGTGCTTTTCTTAGAAGAAGTGAAATCTTAAATTCATTTACATTAGGATACATTAATGATTAAAAGATTATTTTTTCCGATTACGTCGTTTGTGATGTGAAACACGTAGTTGAGTCATCATAGCGAATCAATACTAGTTGACGCGTGAAGTCTAGGAGGGATTCTTGGAACCTTGTGATTTTTCTAAACTTAATTTTCATTAAATTAAATTCAATTTCGTATTTTAAATATGTTAGAATTTATTAACTTTAGTTTCGCATAGTTTGTTTTCCCTAACCTTATTTTGTAGATCGTTTTTTCCTCGTGGGATCGACACCCCATTCTTTACTGCAATTGACCGCGTGTACTGTTTGGGCATAATCAAATTTTGACGCCGTTGCCGGGGAAAATTCGTCATTCTACAAGGAAGGTTTCGGGTATTATCTTTCTTGCTCATTTTTCATTTTATTTTATTTTATTCTATTTTTTTAGGTTTTAGGTCCAATTTAATTTCTATTTTTATCTTTTATTTCTAAAAAAAATTAATTAAAAAAATTTTAAATTTTTTTTATTAAATTAAAAAAAAACATTGGGAGTGTGAGTTGGAATAGAGACCACTTAGGGAGACTAATTAGGGTCCCAAATTTAGTTAACCCACAAATTCACATTGAGACCGAATTATCCTACTTCTAACACCATGAGTAATCACGAAGATGATCATGTTCGGTCGCTAAAGGACTATCTCCACCCCACGCGCACTGCTACTCCATCATGTATCATGTTTGCACCAAGTACACCAAAGCTAGATTTTAAGCCGGGTATGATACAATTATTACCTACTTTTCATGGCCAAGATAGTGAAAATCCCTATGTTCACATTAGGGAATTCGAGGAAGTTGTGGCCACCTTTCACAACAAAGTTGAGGTTGTAGACTCGGTTAGACTAAGGTTCTTT